>BJBW01010243.1:22550-50954 GCA_004320125.1 Scolopax mira
AGCTAACCTGGCAAAAAGTGAGTGCTTTCTTGGCTACAATTTCTTTTCCAGTAGCAAATCCAGAGTTTCAGCAAAATAAGTTATAAAAACATTTTGTTTCACTTCTCACAGAATGAGAGAGCAACACCTCCCAGCTCACACAAAAGGGCAATATTTTTCTCACTTGAAAATTCAGCTTGAGGGCTCCTCCAAGCGCAGAACGGGTCTGTCATGAAGCTGTCAGCTTCTGTTGGACTGGATGAGCCGAGCTATCACAGCGTTTAGAGAGCAAAGGAAGAGGGCAGGATGTGGTGTGGTTATTCAGTAGGTGGCACTTTTCTCTATGAGGTTCCAATCTGGCAAGAAGCCCTGGGTCAGTCAGACCCCAGACAACAAATATATTTGGCCAATCCAAACGTCACCCCGCCATCCTAAAGTATCTTCAAGGTTTAATTCGGTTGATGTAGTCTTCTCTGTGTGCTCCGTGGACACTTCTTCTTTGAGCTGCTATTTCTGGGAGAGTGGCTGCTTTCCAGGAACGGAGAAATTGATTTCTGTATGCAATTAAAAGAGAGAGAAAGAGTGAGAGAGAATAAAAAATCCAACAGTGAACTGTGAACTCACACTGTTGTGAGAAACACAGAGGGGACACAGTACAAAACCGTGGCCTCCCAAAAACGGTTAATCAGCAATTAGACAACACATTAATTACCTTGCTTTAAAAGAAATTTATCCAAAGGGTTAATGACGGACCCAGAAAAAGACAAACAAAACAAAAACATGTGGAAGGCATCAAGGCTAAATTTTCAACATGAGCAATAGTAATAGACCTTTTCTATAGCCAGGCACAACCCCTGTAATTCTACAAATTAGACTGAGCCCCTGGGAAGTATGTGCCTGCAGCTGCTACGCAGATGTGCAGATAGAAAATGAAGCAGATTCTTCCAAATAACAGTGGCTAATAAAATTACCATTGATCCAGTGTTAACTGATAACTTTGCTCATAAAAAAGTCACATACTTCATCTTAGAGCAAAAGAAAAACAGAGCTGAAAAGTACCCTCCCGTGGATGGCAACGAATTCAGGTTTTTTCACTTCAGAGTGATTCCCATCTTGTAAACATTAAGTTATTGTTAAACGTCTGTCTTTGGGAGTAAGGAAAGTTCTCCTTGGTGCTTTTTTGGGAGTAAGAGCTCTTCCTCAGGAAGCTGGTTAGTACTTTTCAAGACAGCCAAAAATGCACATACTCTCCTGCAAGTATTTATCCAACATTTATACAGGAACTTAGTTTCTGCTTGTGAAAGCTGAAGGAATAGCCCCAGACAACCTGTATGGTTGGCTTATTGTCAAGATCAGCTGAGAACCAAGTTGCACATGCAACCTTCCTGCTTTGCTCTCATGGGACTACACTCTTACCTGCTTTTCCTGCAGTTTCTGGCCTGCACATTAATGCATAGTGAAGCTTGGATTCTGCAGCAAACACATAAGCAGAGGTTCTCAATAGAGCTTGGAAAAACTAGGTAATCCAACTCGACAGAGCTGCAACAAGCAGTGAGGGCAAACTCCCACTTCAGAGACAGACAGACAGACTAAACAGCTAAACGGACCTTCAGAAATCTGGCCTTGAGCACTTGCTCTTTGGCACTTTTGACAACCACAGCTCTAAGTGCAAAAGCATCTGATGGCTGCAAGAATACATGTGGCATGGAGTCCACACAGATCCTACAATGACCTTCAATACAATTTTGAGATTCCCTCACCAATTGAGAACCTTTTCTACATAAGTCACAAATGTTCGGGCACTGAACTGACTTTCAACAAGCTTTACAGAAACCCTAATTAACAGGAACAGTAACAGCACACCAAACACTTCAGAATGCTTCTCCTTTATGAGAATATACTCATTCATAGGCAGATTCAAAATGACCAAAGTGGAGAGAATTCCTCTACATTTGGGTAGGGAGAACCAAAAAATAAAAAATGTGATGGTGGATACAGACAGTGAAGCAGAAAGGGAAAAAAACCAGAGCAACCAGAAAGAAAGAGGAGGACAAGGACTTAAAATGAAGGAAAATGGGTGAACGTTGAGAGAGAATGTTACTGATGTGATGAGTTGACAGGCAGGCGGCAGGGGCAAGTGATCTTCCACCCATTGGAAAACACAAGGAAGTGGGCAGGTTGGACAGGAAGCAGAAGTATCTGGAAGGAATTACTTTAGCAAGCATTTTTCTCTCCCTCTCTCACCTTACTGCAGAACTGAAATTCATTCTAATGAAAAAGGGTGTTTTATATTCCCTTCTTGGAACTTGATCAAAGTGTTGCCTCTTTAGTCAATATATTTCTTAAAGTCCCTAAATGTGCCTAAAATATTCCCCTTTGCTATAACTCTAATGGCCTACAATCACTTCAAGTTGTGGTCTCCTCAGTTCAGATAAACAATGTCGTGCCAATATTTGGCTGATGAAAACCTCTAGAAACATACCAGGAGTTTAAAAGGGAGATGTAATTTCGCAGAGAGTGCTCCTCCCTGTGAATTACTCTTCTGTTAGCATCCCACCATGCCATTAGGAGACACCACTCCGATACCAGTGGTAGCTGTCCTAGAGCTTGTTTACAACGAAGCGTGTTTGCTCAGCCATCACCACACCAACATAACTACTCCCTTTCTACTCCCCAACTGCTATAAATCTCTCAAAGCTTCGCATTACACACCACAGAAGTCCCAGAGACCCCTGTAATCTTCCATAGAAGCAACCAGTTTAACAAGAGCACCCTTGCCCAGTATAGGGTTTCCTAAGCTAAGTTCTTCCTCCATAGATTGCTGGAGCACGGGGAGTTTTCATCCTCTTCTAGGTCAGAGCTACTCATGTGGACTAATGGGTCAGTTGCCATTTTCCACCCTCAGAGGCTGGTGTCTGGAAAATCTTGCCCATAACACCCTGTTTTTAAAGCTCTTTTCTGGGTAAATATGCGATCATATTTTTAAGGCTGTTTTTCTGAAGCAGTTGAAAACATTACAGTCTCTGACACCTACCTCATGGGAAATGCAGGCACGGCTGATGCCCAAAGCAGCATTCAGGGCAGCACCACAAGAGATGATCCCACTCCTAGCCCCGGCCTCGCAGATGACCCCCAGCACATGGTGGATTCTGTGCATCCTCCACCAGAGATGCGGGTCAGGATGGACCTCCTGTCACATCTGAAGGAAGAGTTGCTGGTCAGTCCACTTCCCCCATTTCTACCCCATGGTGACCACTCTCACTAGGGGGACTTGGCATCAACATGATGGCAGAACTTGAGGAGCAGCTGCTACTTCTCCATGTCTCTTTCAAGAAGGGAAGGGAGGAAGCTACAGCTTCACTCGTTCGTTTTTGGCACTGGCTGTTTCTTTACACAAGAATAACTGGAAGGCTGGATGAACCAGGGAATTGGTAATAAGAGATAAAATACTTTTACGACAGTGCATATGCTTCTGATCAAGCTTGCCTGGACAGCAGTCCAGGGCTGTCACTGTTGTAGAACAAGGCTGCTTTGTTTTTATTTATTATTGGTAACGTAGAGGCAGCTATTGACTCCAGCCAAAATTCAGGACCATACTGCATCAAGTAACAAAATCGTACATAAAAATGTCCTCAAAAGCCTGCATGTGAGGCAGACAGTGGAAGGAAGGAAACAATATCTCTATTTTGCTATGGCAACTGGGATGTTTGTGCAGGGTCACATAGGAAATCTGTAGCAAAGCCAGAATTTGAACCTTCTGCAGACCAGGCCATAGGCTTCTAAGGTCTCATCTCCTGGACACCCCTGGAGATGCAGCTCCTGCAGCTTGGGGAAGGTCACTGTTCAGAGTGACCTCATCACAGAGAAACCAGATAAAGAGAATGAGGCCTGAGACCACCAGAAACCTGCCTGACAGTTGGTATTTCTCTCCTGGTTAAAAACCCCTTTATTTCTTCCAAAAATCCATCTTATTCCAGAAAGTTTCCAAAACTGGCAGCAGTCCACACTCTTATTTTCTCAACAGTGATTGGGAATGAGCTAAATGACAAAAGGTGTTGATCTGATTTCTTGGCCTGCTCTGTACTACTAACTTCAAAAGCTTTTTGTCATGTAAAGCAAAATCCTCAAAAAGATGGATAAGAGGAATGTGGATTCACTGGTTTTCCTGGACACACTCTTGGAATTTTGTAAGGTGAAGAAATCAAAATGTTGATGGTTAAAAGGTGGCAGAAAGGTTTAGGAGCACACGAGCTGCACTGTATGGAGCACCATATAGAGCTTCCAGCTAGAAATTCAGATGGACCAGAGGATAATACAGTTAACAAAAATCAAAATTAATAAATGTTAAAATAGTGCACTTTTCTCTGTGGACCTGGCAAGACAGGAGGGAACAGAAAGGAAAGGGTGTTTGAGGACAGAGGGATACATTTCTATACTACTCCTAAAAGCCTTTCCTAACATACCAGGTCATTTAGAAGTTTTACATACCCCTTTAAAATGCCTTTTTCGTTAGCTGTTTTTGACATGCTTTTGTGGTAAAGGCAGGCAAACTAAAATAATCCCTTCAGGCTACTGTAGGGAATGTTCCTGCTGTTTCCACCTAACTCCACCCTATTGGCCTAGCTCCACACATCACAACACCTCTACTGGGAGAACTGGAGTAAAGAAAGCACCCTGTGCATGCTACAAGCCCCTAAATCAGAGGGGGGGGGGGGTCTGCTAGAGAACCGAGGGGTGAAATGTTATTATTCAGAGTCTGATTTACCACTACGACTTCAGCACGGTTACCTGGAGGTTAGCAAGCCTAGGAAATACAAAAGATTTTATGGAGCAAAGCAACTGTCAGCAGGAAAGGTACACAGGCAGCCATCACTGCATCCCCTTAGCTCGCAAGATTTAGACCAATATCTGACCTTACAATAGGTGCTCATGAAGTTCTGTGCTGCTTCAAACTTTGAAATCAAAAGTGAGAGTCTTTTGTCTTCACGGTCCCATTTTTCACTGATGTTTTACCAGTTTGCACACAGGAACTGTTGGAACAGTTGTTATTATGAGCCACATGTTGATATGTTCACCAGTGCAAACAGTCCCCCTGTTGGTGCTCTTAAGGCTGTGAGAATCTCAGGGTTAAAATAAGAGAAAAACTAAACATGATTTTTCAGTTACCATGAGATAACTTTTAAATCTTTTAAAATTGCTTCTCATAATTGCAACCAGTTAAGTTATTGATTTAAAATCCTTATCAAACCAAGTGTTCAAGAATTTGCTAGAGTTTTTTTACTAGAGTTTTATAGAGGGAGCTGTATTACTACTCAGTAGTTGTCTTCTGTGAGTATGGAAAAAATTACACTTTACCTTTTCACAGTAGCAGAATTACTATTAAAACTGAGAAAAGGCTTGTTAGAGCATGGGCTTTTGGAACTATTTGTTTCAAAGTTAGAAAAACCAGCTGGACAGCTATAGGACATAATCTAACTAGGAGTAATCCTTAGATCCAGTAAAATTAAGCCCTAAAACCAGGGATTTCACCTGAATAATAAAGGAGATTAGGATTTGATCCCATGTCTCCCCCAAATTGCCTGGCAGTAAACAATTAAGGGCCAATCCTGCAAGGCTGATAGGAGTCCAGGGAACTTCATGCCTAGCGAAGATAAGGAAAGTATATTGTTTCCTGTTTACACTGGACATGAGCTTTATATAATTATCCTACCAGTTAGGATTAACTGGGCAATTATCCTGGCAAACAATGGGACATTGATGACAGCAAAACAAAGGCATCTCAGAGCAGCCGGAGCCACACGGAACCGCCTGGGTCTTGGCTGGGCTCCCAGCGTTATCAAACCCTCCAACAAGGGCTGCACAGTTACAGGGAGAGCAGCAAGGGAAACAGTTTTCCTAACCTGTCAGCATTTAAGAACTCAAACATTTTTCCTTACCACAAAAGGAGTTGAAAATTCGGAGGGAAAAAACGTCTACAGGCTAAGCAGATGCAGAAGAGCAGGTCGGCTTTGCTTTCCCTGCTTTTGAAACGTTTCCTTCAGATTTTGACTGAGAGAAAGCAGCATTTCAACACTGGAAGAGGAAAAAAAAAAAAAAAAAGAAGAAAATGTCAGAATGAGAATGTCAAAGGGCTTTTTTTTTTTTTTTTTTTTCTAACCTAAAAAAACCTCTAAGCAGGAGACTCAGCTAGCTGAATCTTTTTTTGGCAACAATTCCAGTTCACTGAATTGACTCGGTTTGTCAGAAAATTTCTGACCAGCAACAGTCGGTGGTTCATACAAGACAAAAGAATAAAACAACAGTGCCATTCCTATGACTGTTTCCAGCTGCAGGGACCGTGCTCTGTGGTGGTACTTCTATGTCCCTTGCCATACCAGACCTAAAAAAGCCTGAGCTGCAGAAGGCACTCGCTCTGAGTGTCTGGATTCCCATGTCAGACAAACCCTTAAAGTGATGCTGCAATACAACTGCCATGCAATGCCATTTCTAGAAATTAAACAAATCATTTCAAATTTTAACATGGAATGTGTAGTTTTCCCAGCATATTTCAGAGACATCTGAAGACAGCTCTGAAAGGCACTGGTGCCTGCTGGTCCCTTCTTAACCCAAGAATCCCAAGACACCAGAAGATTAGACCTACTTCATAATCTGGCTAATTATGGCCCTAATGTTTTCTCTCCCATACAGAGAAAAGTGAAAATTTTGCATCTCAACTCTACTATAAAATAGACTAAATTCTCACTACAAGTGGATCTTGGTCGAGAACAAAGTCTAGAACTCAGTGACTTCTATGAATTCAAGTTGCTTTTATTCCTCATATTTTGTTTTGGAGACCCTCAGGCACAGACTCCTCATCCACTGCAAATGTACACTAAACAAATAAAAGTTCCCTTCTGTTTAAGGAAACTAGTTAAATAGGTACATATTCTCCCAGAAATTGAAGAAGGCTGGGAAAAGATAGGATGGTATTTCTTTTCTCCTTTTGTCTTTTTTTCAGGGGGGGTTTTCTTATGGTAAACAAGAACCATGAGGAGAGGATCAAAAAAAAAATCATTTGGAAGTTGTGTGGGTCAGCAAAATAGACTGGAGAAAACATGGGTCTTAATAGTCACACTGTTAAGCAGGAAAGAAGCAGAGAACAGATACTTTTTAATGAACACGATGCTACTTTTGCATCCCTGTTCTCTCTGGAGACTTGCAGATACTTTTTTTTTTTTTTTTGACTGATAATAAAGAATAGGTTTCCTTCCACTAAGGACAAGGTTCCCCTCTCCCCTCCCAGGTTAATCGGGTCTGTCCAAGAGATCTGGCCCTTCACACACAATAGCTCGCTTGCTGCAGAGCCCCTACAGAGGCCTGCTGAAAGCACACTGAAAAATTAGTTCTTCTGCTCTCTTCTTGAACTTCTTAAACTCTAGGTGACCCAGAGTAAAATCCATTTTAATGGGGCCTCAGTTAAAGCAGTCAACTGAGTCCTTGTTGAACTAGGCAACACTATGCAGAAATAATAATAAAAAAAAATAATTAGAAAAAGACATTCTTGTTTCTTTTCGGAGTCTGGTTCTTACTTTCCTTTCCTGAGAGACCAAGGGAATACTTAGGTTCTCAGTTTTAATCCTGACTTCACTGTAGAGCTAAGCAGCGTTATTCAGGTAGTGCAGCTACTGTTCAATAAATAGTGATGGTTGGGTTTATGGCAGTACTCCTCCAGTGCCACAGCAGATGAGCTCCTGTTATTGCACTAAACTATTCAACACATGCTTCTGATTTTCACTCAATAATTCTCTCTGATGGTGACACAAATCCAGTAAGCAACAGTTAGAACTCCGAGGATTAGTAAGAAACACATTGAAGTTGGTTTTAATGTAAAAAGCAAGTAAGAATGTGTCTCTCTGTTCCACCAGAACATCAACTTTTTAATGTCTCCTTTCAGCCTGATGCTGCAATGAGAGAAGCCAGAGATATTACAGCAGATGCATTCCTTTATCTCTGTTGTACTCTTCCCTGGAGCAGAAGTTACAATATGTTTGGCTACAAATATGGGTGGCTTACTCTAGCAATATTAAGATAACTGTGTAGAAAAAATATAGAAGACATCAGGTATCTCCAAAAACTTATGTTGTTATTATTGTAAACCTCAGTCTCCACACATCCAAACTCATGCAAGTATTATAAACCTACATTACCAAAATAGTGCATTGTTGAATCAATTGGATTCTATAATCATTTGGATTACAGTAACAATGACAAAAGAGGCGAATTTTGCAACAACCCCAAATCTCAGCTCTTGGTATTGTCATATGTATCTAAACAAAACTAATTACACCAAAACAGTCAAAGTTAAACCCACACCTTTCCTATAGCATGAGCAACAAGTACTGTAGAAGGTGTAGGAGACAGCAAAGAAAGAGACCCTTCCTATGACCTTATTCTGTAAATTCTCATGAAGTGTTTCAATCTTTCATCAACCTTCAGGGAGAAGGGAGTCCCTGGGAGATACAAACCAACCACAAGCGTTAGGACTGCAGCACCAAACTTCTGTTGAGTGGTTTGTTTGCAGAGTCTGAAAAGCTTAAATAAACCCTGCCACATTCACCAGTCTTTCAAGACTCCACATTCCTCATACAATGGCATGTTCTCTAAATTTATGTGTATATAACACTGTTCTTTATGAGAAATACCTAAGCTCACATTTGTTCAGGTCTCCCTTGACTTCTAATATTTCTACATCAGCAGCTATATTCACTACCAACGCACAGCTACACAAAATACTCTTCTTTCATGCTGGCACTAATGCATTTTGTTCCATTTTCAAAAGCATTTTTAGGAACAAGTCTGAGGCAAACAAATTTTCTGAAGTATTGAGCAGTTCCTGGTTTTGAAAATCTTACCACATCGTTTAGACAGCCAATCTATAAGCCCCAAGGCAAATTTTTAGGACTGAGACAACAGAAGAGACACACACTCCTTTTAATACTACTAGTATTTGATCATTTAAACAGCCACATACATTCTGAAATTCAGTCCTTGGAATTTTTACTCTATTCCCCAGGCGCTTTTTAAACAAAGGGTGCCTACATTTGCTGTACAGGTCTTCACACAGAGGTTAGGCAAAACTTACAGTAAAAACCACAGAAACAAGAAAAACGCCAGCTTAAATGATGAGCCACAGCTGGAGAAAAAAAGGGCCAGCATTTTCACCAGAAGGGAATCCCTCCTCTACTCCTTGCATTATTTATCAAACTAATTACTGGACTTTACTTCAATAAAGAGCACTGTTTCTCCACTTTTGGCTCTAAATTTTAAGTAATTTAGCAATAGTTGGTCAAAGTAAGAAAGCTATTAAGGGCTACTACAAGACTAACTCCTCTATTTTTTTTTTTGCCTGTCTCCTACCCCATAACCCACACCAAGTTTTGCTCTCTCCATTGCCCGTAACTCAGACACACTATATTTAGATTAAACAGTCACAGTCCTTAGAACAAGATGCTTATCTCCTTTCAACTGCTTCAGTCTAAAAGCTATCATGGTCCCTAGCCTTTGTGAACTTTACAACTCGTTGGATTTTTCTTGAAATGTGTCTATTCTTAAAAGCCAAACCCATGGAAAAATAACTGAAACCAAATGCCATGTGATCAGGGCCAACCATAACACATGAGAGCCCTAAATAACAGGAGAGAGACTGTGGTAATGCCTGACCTTCTGAACTGTGCATATGGGTTAAAGCAAAACAGCCCATATTCACATCTTAAATGGTGCATACTAATAGTTTATTTGTAACGCAGAAGAACCCAGTTTACAGAGCCATGATTTTAAAGCTTCAAGGACTTGCTTTAGATGCCAGAAATGACTTCACTTTTGGAATAAGCTTAAACAAGGTCACAGTTGAACTTTATTAGCTTATATGGTCAAAATCAGCTCAGCAGGCAGTTCCAATGGCTGCAGACATTCCCTCTTTCTCCTACGTGTTCCCACCTCAAACAGGAAGGTGCTCTAGCAGATTTTCTGTTCTGAACATTTTTGAAGTATGGAGTTATTCTGGCTGACCTGAAACTAGCAGTTCAAAAACTTTTACTTAAAGTATACCAGCAACACAACTTCAGCAAGAAGTTTCTTATCAGGATGTCATCAGTCTGTTCAGATCTACACCCAGCCCTTAACTCAAGTGATAACGTCTATCAATTAGGTGCAGGGTCCTGCACCTGGGACGTGGCAATCCCAGGCACAAATACAGGTTGGGCGGAGAATGGCTTGAGAGCAGCCCTGAGGACGTGGGGGTGTTGGTGGATGAGAAGCTCAACATGAGCCAGCGATGTGCTCTGGCAGCCCAGAGAGACAACCCCATCCTGGGCTGCATCAAGAGAAGTGTGGCCAGCAGGTCACGGGAGGTGATTCTGCCCCTCTGCTCTGCGTTCATGAGGCCCCACCTGGAGTGCTGTGTCCAACTTTGGATCCTCAACACAGGAAGGACGTGGATTTGTTGGAACGGGTCCAGCAGAGGGCCACAAAGATGATCAGAGTGATGGAGCACCTCTCCTACGAGGACAGGCTGAGAGAGCTGGGGTTGTTCAGCCTGGAGAAGAGAAGGCTCCGGGGAGACCTTATAGCAGCCTTCCAATATCTGAAGGAGAGCCAGAGAGGGACTCTTTGTCAGGAAGTGCAGTGACAGGACAAGGGGCAATGGTTTTAAATTGGAAAAGGGGAGATTGAGATTAGACATCAGAAAGAAATTCTTCACTGTGAGGATGGCGAGACACAAACAGGTTGCCCAGGGAAACTGTGGCTGCCCCATCCCTGGAGGGGTTCAAGGCCAGGCTGGATGGGGCTTTGAGAAACCTGGTCTGGTGGGAGGTGTCCCTGCCCATGGCAGAGGGGTTGGAACTTGATGATCTTTAAGGTTCCTTCCAATCCAAACCATTCTATGATTTAATTACACTCAGATCATCCCTGTAGAAACTGAGCATGTATAATCCCAGAAACCTAAAATGCAGATTATGTTGCTGCTGACAAAGATGACCAGAGCCCTTTGTATATATCCATAGCAGACCACAATGCCATCAGGATACTTACTAACAAGAAATGGTAATCTTCATGAAGAAGCCATGATATACACAGCCATAAATAAACAGTGAAAAAAAACTATGGCAGTTTGGGGATAACAGCCACTGCGATCCCAGTTAAACGTAATCAGTCAGGATGTTCTGTAGTGGTTATTGTTATGAGTTAAGTTTCTATGCAAGCTAAGAGTGTAAATGCTACCCTCTATCCAGCTAAAATGCTTGGGATGGCCAGAGACAAAATCAAACTGCAAGCACATCGCCTATGTGCCAAAGAAAGCTTATTCAGGTTTGCCCAGGAATTAATAGAGGTGTTTCCTGGGCAATACTTTTCAACAGGATGTGCAACTGTGACACCAGGAAAGGAAAAAGCATGGGGGGAAAGATGCATCAAAGAAGACATCCAGAGAGTTGTTGAAGTCTTGGCAGTGTGAGTGAAAGGGAAAAGCTTTGAGAAAGCTGCTGGGTCTGGTGCTAGCTGAATGAGGGCGACAGCCCAAAGTGAGGAAACCTTTTGCTATTATTCCCATCCTGGAATAGTTTCAGGGAAACTGGTTGTCCTACATTCTTTGGAAATGAAGGGGATCACTTTAGAGACTCCTCAGTCCACAGCCATGCTTTCTTCCTTGCACAAAAAACTTACTATGCCCTTGCCTTCCCAGATGAGCACATAGTCAGAAGAGTAAACTTTGTTGCTGACTAACACCGCTCACGCTACTGACAGCTTTTATGCTACACATGCACAATGAAATCCTCATTCCATCCTTGCTGAAAGTCCTGCTGCTGCTTGAAGTAACACAGACAATTAGCACATATTTAAAAGTTTCATTTGAATAAAAATAAACACATTAAAAGAACTATGTAAGATAGTTTTGTGATTCCTTCTTTCTAGGTCTTAAGCACATACACATCTCCATACCCCTGCTTGCCGGTCTCTTGCAGTAAAAGCTTCCAAAAGTCCTGGCAGAGATGGGCAACTCAATAGGTAAAAGATACCAAAGCTGTGTGCAATTTTCCATGCTCTGATTGACAGGTAGTTATCTGAAATAAACAGTTTTGACAACAAAGACAAGATGTGTCAGCCAAGCCACAGAGGAAAGAAGAACAGTAAAATGCCTCTCAATGCATGATGAATTCCCGAATAAAAATAGAAGCACTTGTGCACAGATATGGCAGAGTGGCCAGAGGATGAACTGTTACAACAGTTGCTTTTGGCACAGGATCACACTTTGCTCTACTATTTCCTTCAGGTGAACTCCTGCCAGAAATATTGCTGGGCAGATTCCAAACTTTCATCTGACTGGAATCACTGAGCACAAGCAGAGACTGTTCAAACTGAACTGTAGAGAAGGGGTTAAAAATATAAACCACCACTTCCCATAGGCCTCAGAAAACAAGATAACAATAAAGACATACCTTCTTTATAGGCCCTTATTTAAAATCCACAGACGTCAGTAAACTGGATGCTTCTAACTGCTAACAGGGATTCTGCTGGGTTTTGGTTTTGAGTTTTGATATCATCCATTCAGAACATTGATTGATTTCTTCTCTGTTGGTTACAGCCTCAAGAGAGAAGATGACCCCAAGGGTCTTTTCCAACCCAAATGATTCTGTGATTCTATGAATACACAGAGCTAAGAGTGGCTCACACAAGAAGCTTACCCCAGGCTGACTCCAGATGGTGACAGTGAGTACCAATACACTGTTCCACCATCTCGTACTGCATCCTCTGCTGGTAGCATTCATAATACTTTCAGTATAATGTTGCAAAATTTTATTTTGCCCAACTGTGACTCTGCACAGAAAATATCTTTCTTATAAAGTCAGTAATTATAATGGAAAATCTAATTATTTAATATGACAAGGACAAAAATCTTTCCCCTCTGACTTCTGTACAGCCCTATGACACGAAGGGTGATCTGGATTTTTCCAAAAACATCTCTTCATCTGCCTTCTCTCCCATCCCATTAAACCACCGAGCTATTCTCAAACACTTGTACAAACAGGAAGAGGAAACTGAATTGATACTAACAACTAACATCCTCATCTTCAAAAATGAGGTGGCTCCCTTGTGCTGCATCATTTGCTCCCTTTTGAGTCCTGATGAAGTAGAAAACATAACAACAGACAAAAGCTCTGCTTAACCATAATTCTAAATGTTCTGGTTTAATTCATAGTTTACTTCAGAGTAAACTTTGCTCTTGTTTGAGCAAAGAGGTCTTACTCCAGAACTTTGAATTCTTGTCTACACAAGATTTTAAAACCTGTAATTTCTGATTTCAGCAAAATATTCTAGTTCCTCTATTTACTGTGCCCTCTTTTCTAAAAATAATCTTTATTTCCTGTCTTAAAAATCTGTCTTTACTCACAGAAAGAGCATGATTTTGAATTTTTTTCCTCTATTTATCTAATACTTTCACAAGTTTTAGTGGGCAACAAATATTAGCATCCTTCATCATAGTAATTTTGATTATACCAGTATCCTATGAATTAAAACTTAACAATAAAGCAGTTTGGAGTCACACTGTATCCTATTAACAAAGAAAACATGCTACCTTTACACATGTCCAGGATGGGATGTCACTAAACAAGATGGGTCAGGGAAGGAAAGACAACTCAGGTTTAGCCTGGCCAAGAAACACTTATTAATCTTGGGCACAGTTAGGCTTTATCCTAATAGATATAGCACTCCTTAGAACAGAAATGCATAATATTATGCCAACATTTGGCCTTGTTAGCTACGTTTGAAGACAGTTTTGTCATTATAGAAGTTTCCTGGAGTAATATTGGCTCACGTGTACAACAGTAGTCAGTCCTCTCACAGCTAGATCTCTCTTGCTCTACTAGCAAGCTTGGTTTTATGTAGATTGGTAGAATTGTCTGGCTCTTCCGACCTAAATCACCTGGAATGAGGCATTTTTTTTCTCTGTAGTGTCTTAACTAGCTTGTTAGTTACACCACAGAAGTGCAATGAAAAAGGCCAATTCAGAACATCAAGTTCCCCAAATCCACAGAATATCGGAGCTGGATCCTGCAGTCTCTTACATGAATCTCTCTTTTGCTGGAGCACTTGGATCTCAGAAATCATGAACATGAATTCTTCCTACAGATATCAAATATAAAGATGTGCTGACAGCATAGATGACAAAGACAAAAATCCTTCTTTTCATCAGGCAATTAATTTTTTTAGTAACAGCATGTTCTTTTATAGATTTTTGTACCTGGATGGCGGCAACAGCTGGAGAAAAGAGTTAGAAATGCACATAGCAAGCCACAAGATATACTGAGGGCTGACAGAGTGCCAAGAATTTGGGGAGCACAATAAAGGGCCACATGTTTGTAGCTCCCTCTTGCCTGTTCTATCAGCTAGGCAAGTTAGTTTCACAACCATTGAGTTCTTCCAGGAAGCTACAACATAGAGCTATACTGGGAAAGGATGCTGCAGAGCGTTGGCTAACCCCAATGTTGGGTGACAGAACAGTCTCCTGTCCTCTGTCACCTGAACGTGTGTGTCAGAGGTAGATACTTGACTCCCCAGCACTATTTTCATTCCGAGAGACATGGAGCATCCTTCCAAGCGAGGCCAATACAAGATGAGGACTTACATCTTTAAAAAAAGGACAACGTTGAAAACATCAACATCTTCAAGTTTTCACAAAGCTGGAGCCTGGATATTTGTAATCGAATGCTAACTATAAAATTTTAGGTATGGAATTTGACATTTTATCTTCATCTCATAGGTTTAATACATAGAATGTAAGTTCTTGTTTTTCACATCTATATCATGCATGAGAGAGACACTTTGTAAAATACAGCCAGATCCTTTGCCAGATATTGAACTGCTCTCCTCAGCTGCTTTTAATGTGTATGTGCATGAAATGTGTAGATTAGCTGTTTTGTAAATGCTTTAGCCAGTCATAAATATTTAGCATTATAATGAACAGTAACGTCCAATTCTCTCTTCCCATAGAAGTTTACTCTTTCCACAACATTTTACGAAATGTACTGTGAAAATCAAGCATCTGACAATCTAGTTAAATATCAACTCTGTCTGCATTTTTAGATTAAAACTAACAGATTGAGATTTCTGCAAGCGATGAAAGGAAACTCGTGCTATGCTGAAGAGTTACCTCCCGAGTTTGAAGAAGTCCAGAAAAGTCTTCTTGAAAGCACATAAATCAAAACTTGATATGTAATGTCTCCGAGAAGCACATTAATTCCTGAATAAATCAAAAGGAAACCATAATTGTACTAGTCATATAAGTAGTTAAGACCATGTCAAACTAGTTCATATCTCCTGTACGTTAATTGTTGCACCCCTCCCTTATATTGATCTGGTGATGCAAGGAGAAAAGGCAAGTCCTCATATCCCCTTCCCTTCCCTTAACCTGCCTGTGCTATCAAGACTTACTGGGAGGAAGAGAAATAAGAGATAAAGAAAATATGATTAAAGGTGTTAAAAAGTCAACTCCATGAGAGAAGGCCTGGAAGGCATGCAATGTACTGGGTCCAAAAGATGACACATTTGCTTTTCAAAGCAGTTGAGGAGAATGAACTTCCAACATTGACAAGACAAGAGAACCTAGAGATCCATTAGGACCCAGAGTTCAACTAGATGAAAGAAAAATCCCACTCATTTCTATCATCCCTTCCATCTAAACAGAATAGATTGAAAATGTCTTTAGAATCAAACTGCTTGCCATTTACCTAATGTGCTGATGAACTGATATTTTCTTTGAATTATTTCCTTTGCAACCTTTTTATTATTTAAATCAAGATGAACAATTACACACCATAAACAACTAATGGGAGCAGCAATATTTATTTTCCAGTGGGTTAAGAACTGGGCAAACGCTGCAAACCTTTTATTGATATGAGAATTGTTTGGTTTGACAGAATTATTTTCAGATTCAAAAAACACCCATTCCTTCTTAACAAGCAAAATTAGTGCTATATGGTATGATTGTGTAATCATATACTCATCACATAGCAGGCAACAAGGAAAACACACATTCTAGGTGCTAGAATCCAGAAAAGACTCTCAAATGGATGGAACATGTGGCAACAAGTATTGTTCAAAAAAATTCAAGAATCCAGTTATGTCTCAGTTTTTTTCCAAGACTCAGTTTACTAAGAGTTATATCACGTCCAGAACATTGCAGAGCACCAAGACATGTAGTGAGTGAAAAATATATCGCAAGTAAAGTTACTTTTCATTATGTAAACTAAACAGTGGTGGGTTTAATTATTAGACATAAGAAGTCTATGGGAGCACTGCTAGAGAGGTATCATTACTATATGATTTTTTTCACGAATTTACAATTCTTGAAGTTCCCAGAAAAAGAAATGAGTGGACAGATGCTCCATCAAAACCCACTTGTGTGGGATCTCTGACACCTGACTGTATTCATAGACTGCATTCCACTCTCCACAATGAAAGGAAAAACTCAAATTCCACTAGGAAAGGCATATCTCAGCTGGTCCTTCTGCAACTGCTGTTTCCCCTAAAACGGCTAAGGCAAATCCTTTAACCTCTGAATGGTTTTTACAGTTTTATTCAGTAATTTTTCTTATCTTGGGGGCTTTTAGCATTGCAACTGCTCTTTTATCAGGTTCTTGCTTTCATAAAGTCCTGTTACTATAAATGCTCAGAGAAGTAATGTTTACTGGTTTTGTCAATAGTGCAGGTTTGGCATTAAATTCGACCCACTAAACAGATACCTGGCATATTTATTACTATAGACCAGATTTATTTAAGTTAAACTTCAGAAATTATGATGAAGCACATGGCATATAAGGCCTGAACCCTCCTTCCTTTTTAAAGGAAACATGAGTTTTCCACAAACAGATTGACACAATGAAGTACGACAAAAACCTGGAATGATTTAATTCCTGAATCAATCAAAAGATCATGCTAATTATTTTCCCTATGGGCCTGGCAAACACAGTTCAAGCAGTCTACAGTCATCAGCTTCAAACAGATCAGAAGTATTTCGTGGGGATCATGAAATGAAGAGCAAGTCAGACAGTCCAGAGAGCAAAACCTCTGACATTCTGCCAGGAAACCATGCGTGGAAGAACACGTAGGAAAGAGGTAGTGCTGATCCAAGAATGACATTTGAGAAACAGAAACATAGTCTTTCAAACTGAAGTTGAAACTATCAAATAATCGTAACCAAAAATTGAGGGTTAAAAAAAAATATCTATGTATTGTAACAGATTCACCATAAATTGCACGGGTTGGTAATCATGAGACATGTTCAGGTTTCTTGAAAATGGAAATCAGGTCATATTCTCTTATTTACATAATTTTCTTTATAACTTTTTTTTTAATATAAGCAAATTCATATGCACCTTTATACTCAATATATAGCACATATTGGATATACACCACTTGTATATTTGTTTCCCTTATGTATTTTCCATGAAAAAAAACCCCAAACTTCTTTCAAAAAGGAGCAATAGGACAGGATTTTTTTTTTTTATTTTTCCCCGCAAGTATTCAAAGGGAATAAAAGTATTTTCCAACCACACCATCACAATCCATGTGAAGTCTGAGACTATGTTAGTAGGGCAGGAAAGGCTTAGTGGGAATTTATTTGTCAGAACCCCTTGAAAACACACCCCTCAGTCTTTGCTCTTACATTTTATGCTGTGGTTTGTGGAGATGGAGACAAACCTTGTATTACTCATTGGCTGGCCTTTTTGCTAGGTCAGACATCCTTGATCTACTAAACTGCTTAGGTTTTAATTGCTTGGGTTTAATTGCTTACATTTGACCTGGTATTTTCAGATTTTTTTGGTTGGTATGTGAACTTTGCTTTTTGTGATGTTGTGAGAAAATTTTGGATGGAAAGAAAGGGGAATCCCAGAAATCTTGAGTTCGGACCAATTTCAGTTATCTATGAAAGTTTCTCCTTCACATTGATTAGGTTCCATCATTAGTTATGGTTACATAACAATTACTTTTGACAAATCTCTTGTATCACAATCCACCCAGAGGTTTCCTAACCCATCCAGGGTTTCTCAGGAATTTCCAAACATTTCACTAGTTGCAGCATGCCTGTATTTTTAAAGGTGTTCACTGAGCTGTTGGAAAGCACTAAAAAATGGTTAAGCAATCCAGAAGGACTGGTGAGTAACAGTCCTAGTGACAGTGAACACAAAATTCTGGATATTTTACTGCTGCTGTAAAAGGATTTATTTTTTTAAAGTAGGTTAACTAGGTCTCATAAAGACTCTGAAGGTTTTCACATATCACAATATTCAATACTACAATATCATTCCTAAACTCTTTGCTGAGAATTTATCCATATCAGGATCTAACTACCTCATCATTGTAACAACTGCACAAGCTTCAGAAGTCTCATATAGTTTTTTTTCACAAAAATTATTTGCCAAATGATTTTCAGCATGTTCAATTTTACAGAGAAAATAGGAGTACTATTTTTTTTTTTCTTTCTTATGTTGCTTTTCTTGCAACATAGAATGCTACTAGGCAACGGATGCACAACCCATCCCATGCATTTATTTGTGATCTACTTGGGTCCTGCCCAAAATGGTTCTGAAAACTCCGTAAGGACTGAAGATATACAGGCTGGGAGCAACTCTTCTGTCCTACCAGAAATCTACACAACCATATAGGCAAATTATGTCTTTATACTTCTAAGACCTGCTTCTTGGTTTTCGCCACCTGACAGTGCAAATGAAGTTAGCTCTGAGACACAGGAACAGAGCTCACATCTGATCAATAGGTACAACACACCTGGGAGGAACTGGAACCCAAACAAATAGAAATTTAGTTTGGATTGACCAGTACTGTTTCTCACCAAAAAATGTAAAAAGCATGAGTTCATTCTCAGGAAATTAATGGGGCATAGCTTACAAATCACGACACTAAGACTTTTCTGTTTCCACAGTATTTTGAGGTGAGGTTTTGGTTTTTTTTTTTAAATGAGATTATCCTTCACTCCAATATTTTAATGAAAAAATACCAAGTACAAGACTCGGAATAAAGTTGTGACGGTGACAATATTGTCACTGTTTATCTCAAGACACAGCTAATGCAAGAAAAGCTGTGAACAGAATTGGCACAGATGGGTGTCTAAAGGTAGGTGAGATGAAACTGAACCCAAGTGACCTTTGCTTTTCCATTGTCTCCAATTATTTGAGATTAATTTTAGGAAAGGTATCTCTGATTTAAACTGATGAGGAGTCCACCTAGTTTGAGGCAAGCAACAGTTGATCACCTAAGGAAAAAAACAGCACTTAAAACCACTCTTGAAAGTACGCAGCACTGGGACCAATTCTTGATGTTGCAAATCAAATTGCATTTGAAATCCATGACAGAAACTTTCATCCCTCCCCTCCCTTCTCCAGCAACAGGAAGAACTTGTCTTTCCAAAAAGCTGGATTCTAAACTATGCCTCAGGCTGCAGTGAGTCAAGGTTTCATATGAGATTGGTTGAGCGGTTGTTTCTTTTTTGCCTTGTGGTTTTTGTTTTTTCTTCCCCTAAAATGCAACCAAAGGGATCCAGGGTGGATTTAAAGTGTAGAAAAGTGACCGTGTTTTATAACTGGTAAGAGAGAGGAAAACTTTTACTAAGTAATAGTTGCTCTGTACAGTATTCTTATTTGTGCAGTATTGGACATTACAATTGGCTATAATTTCCTTTTTTTGCCAAAGCTCTTTTTTTGGCCTTTTTTCTTTTTCTTTTCTTTTTCTTTTTTTTTTTTTTTTGAAAGGGCAAACACTTCTGGCTTACAATGTTAGTTCCAGACATTCTTTGAGCTTGGTTTATGCTCTACCAGTAAGCTTTTATTATATCTTTTAGCTTTTTTAAAAGTTCATAATGCCAAAGTGCATTTAGCTGCCTTTTAACTCATAATCAAGAACAACAACATGGCAACAAAGATAGAAACAAAATTAAGACAGAAGTTGTGGAAAACATCTAGTGATCTGGTTTCTAGATAATATTGAATTGCATCTCTTTGAGACGGAGCCTCTTACAGCAGTGGAACATCAGTGCAGTAACACTGCACATTACAGAAAAGCCAGACAACTGAAAGTCTCCCTTATCCTCCAGCTCTTCAGTGTAACCCGGTCTTCTACACCCTGTTTCATACCTGGGTTTTCACCTGGCAATCAAAAGTGCTAATTTATGAAAGCTACTAGCTTTCAGACATGCTCTAACTTTGGCAGAGAGAAGTTACTTAGCTTGTCCTAGATCTAACAAGGAGGCAGAGTTAGATATATAACTTGGGAGTTTTAAATCAAGTTCTTTGATTTCATCACAAGACAGCATTCTTTACCCACTATATATTGTCTCACTGTTAATTAAAGAGTATACTGTGTAACTCTACAAACTATACACAGCTAGACAAGAACTACTTCTGAGATCACAATCCAAAAGCTTATGTTTATTCATTTTACTTCCCTTTTGTGTTAAGAAACTGAAGCAACACTAAAACTTATCCAAATGTTTTTCATATATATAAAAATACACATATTATACATATTAGGACTCCAAGAGAAGTGCATTTGAAATCTTTATGCAAATAAAAGTATAATTTTACATGTTTCTAGTCTTGAAAAAGTCCCAGGATAAAACAGAATGAAAATACTTCATAGCATTAGAAGGAAGAAGAAAACAAACAAACCCCTTGGTTACACTTTGTAGATCATATCATTAACTTGTGAGGTATGTCTTATGTTTACCAGTGATTTGGTCTAGAAAGTCTAGATTTCAAACCCTGTTTGTATAGGACTTAACTTACGATTGAATATGTGCAAAATTAAAAAGAAACAGTAGCACAGTATTGCAATACTTTTATTACAAATAAAGCCAAAATGCTAATTAATCCTACTTCTCCTCCTAGCTGGGCTCTCTGTTGATCACACCAGGAAACACAAGTTGCAGTGCACAAATAGGAGTTACCACCAGCTACCCACACGTATCCTGCCAACAGTAGAGAAACTACATTTTCCCACCTCAATCCTTTCTCCAAAGTACCATCCAAACTGCAGCCAAGGCCAAGCTAAAACTGGCCTTATCAAGAGCAAAAGCCTAAAAGATTTTTCACTCAATGTTGAACTTTTGACATACACCTATTTTTTATTTGTTACTATAAATAAAAGTTGATTAGAAGAGATTTTTTTACAAAACTTCTGGAAAAAAAATCAAACCACTTTATTTCCCAATAGTCAATGCCAGTGATTTCCCTTCATTCCTCCCATGGGTATTCAGGTAAGTGACCTACTGGTCAAATAAGAATATATTACCTTTAGATGTTCAATCCCTTCTGCTGGAAGTAGTTATTTTGCATAGACAAGTAAAAGTTCATGAATCAGAAACTGAAATGCACGTATCTTATTTTCCAGGCCATGGCTCTGGAATCATTATTACTTGTAATATGTCTATACCTATAAATATCTATAAAAAGCACATTCTATAATTTATTGGCAAGGACAGTAAATTAACGATAGATCACAGCGAACTAGGCATGAAGTAGATTAATATTTTTAGTAACTGTACCAAGCATTTTAACTGCTTTACAAGAAAATTGTGCTTTAAAAGTATCAAAGGCTTAATGGTAAGTTGGAAGGTGCAACACCAGTTTTCAATAGTTTTAAAAGGCGTAATGTTGAAGCTTAGCTGCCTTACTCCTGTTTCAGCATTTTAATCCCGAAATATTATACCTCTAAAGCAGACTTAGAGGAACCCTAACAATTTTATGTATGAGCAACACACCCAGACCACCTGAAATAACAAAAATGTAGGGAGTTTTTTTCAAAGATTTGTTTGTGTTGGAATCTCATGAAACATGACTAGCACACCCACGACATTCAGGAGATTACATAAAATCTTACCAACTTTCAAAGCTGTTCAGCTTAACCAATATGGAAGTGAAAACAGTTCCATGGTCTAAGCATGGGCTTTACAAATAATTCAATACCAACTTTGTCCTAAAAAAAAAAAAAAGAAGAAAAAAAAAAAGATAAAAAACCCATCAGCAGCACCTGGATCCTAGAGTTTCTTCAAATTATAGTTCCTGTAACTTTTTGTATTACTAGCAGATTAACTAGTCTAAGAATACTTTCCTTTCTAAATTCATTTGGGTCATATTACCCACTTCCCCTACACCAAGAATCTTGGAACAGTTAAACAGACTTATCCTCCCATTTTCCTTCATGAGGAGCATAAGAATTTGTCTATGAGACAGTACTAAGTTCTGGAAAGCTATTTGAGGTTGAAGTACACACAAGGAAACAAGGAAGTTTCATGCACTGTCAGCTGCAATAGCCTGAAACATTA
This sequence comes from Scolopax mira, assembly GCA_004320125.1. NCBI lineage: Eukaryota > Metazoa > Chordata > Aves > Charadriiformes > Scolopacidae > Scolopax > Scolopax mira. The sequence continues at coordinate 44,902 of BJBW01010243.1, forward strand.
TAAAAAAGTGCTAACCAAAAGCTTTAATGTTCCACCCTGTATCAACCCAGCACCTTTGGAGCTTAGCTTAACAAATATCACGCTGTCTAGATTCTACTGATGAGGGTACTTCAAGTGTTTGTTATTCACAGTTGGCTCGGGAGAATTTTGATGGACCTCTGACAAACTGTGCACAGGGTGGCATAGAAAAAAGTGCTGAATGAGCTCAAGAACTCACTCATTCCTGTTCAACACTACATTTCTACATCACGCAACATAAATAATGCAACATCAGTCCCATATTCTGCCCATTCGCAGCTGTAGCCTCAGTTGCCATCTGCCTTTCCCCTTTGTTTCATGAATCCTTGGCCATTTTATCTGCCGAGGAAATTGTTTTTGCAAATTTCACATGTCCTTTTTGTACATTTGTCATTGCCTAACTCAACACACTGTGAGCTATGCTCAGCTGGAACAGACATCCTAACAGAGAGAGAAATCACTGTGTAAATAAAGTCATTGGTGTTAGCCTTTTAAACTAGTGCACTCACCTAGCAAGACCACAGGAAATCCTGGGACCCATCCTCTATAACTTGATCACAATTTTGTCAGCGAAGGCTGAAGTGTGGACTTCTTTCAATATCTTTGAAGGGTTCTTCAAACTCAGGCATACCAGAGTCATCTTGCTTTCCTCCTGCATACTGATAAATATTCTACAGAGCTTTCAGTAACTGTTATTTAAAGATGGATGAATACTTGTCAACGTCAAGGGGAAATGGAAGGGCTTTCTTCTTACCCTCATAACAAAAAGTACTTACGCATTATGCATTTCATACCAGTACAACCATATATGGTGTCATTGTATTACAAAACTTGTAAGGTTCTTTTGGTTTTAGTCAGACTGAAGTTACAGAGAAAACATTCTAGCATCTATTAACATTTTGGCATAGTTGGAATACTTATTAACTTGTCTTCATCCCCAAACACACAACCTTGCATGGTTTAAATAAATTACTTGTAAAAGTCAGAACCTATACATAAAAGCATGTTATGATATTTAACTGGGTTAACCACTTATCATTGTTTAGCAATAACAATACTGAAATTGTTTTAGTTGTGACTTGAGTAAAAGAAACCAAAGTCCCAGTGCTTTGTAGCAATATAATTATAATTAATTTAATCCACCCTTTCATCTGGCCACAGCATAGTTCCACAGACTTTGTTATTAAGAGTTTCATGTATCTCACTTTTCAAATCGCCCACCCTGCTGTAAATTCAAATGTGTGAATTAAATCTGTGAATTAAATATTTGCAATCCCTGCTTGAGTCACTAAGTTAGACCAAGCAAACATTTAAGTCCATATATTAAGAAAAAGCCTTCACGTTTTGCAAAAATTTACTCTCACTTCACTTCAGTTTTAAGAGAATTGTCTAATAGGTCATTATAAAATGAGTTACACATGTTAAAACATGGGCATAACATTAGGTATGAAACGGAGGTTATGGGAAATGAATAGGCTTTTGGTCCTCAAATCCAGGAGAGCGCGACCGGCTTTAGCCTTGCTTTATCAATGATCTCCCTAACACATTTCAAACTAATCAACTGTTTGTACACTTTACTAGATCAGGGTTCTTGGATTTCCCTTCTGTCACTGAATTTAAACACAGCTCATGACGTTGCCCAGGGGACAACGGTCTGGAATGCTCACCTTTTGACCACAGCAATAAAGTGTGAAATTGAAATAAAGTTCCATATTTACTCACAGAAATCTCCCAATGAAAATTCTATCAGGAGTAATGGCTCCTCTTCAATCTAGTTTTCCGAATGATAAATTAAGAAATTAATTTTACAATTAAACGTTACGGCGGCAAGGGCATCATTACAATCTGATGCATTATTGGGTCCAGGTGAGGTCTTGGCTCCACGCCAGAACCAGTAACAAAACTTCCACCAGTGAAGTTGCATTGTGTCACATCAAGGGGACGACTCCCTAAGAATGCAAAGGCTGCCTACAAAAATAGTGACCTCTTACTCATCACATGCTCTTCTATGACTTATTTTGATGTACTTTACTGCTTCTAGACTTTCAATCCTGAAACATCTGCCTGAAGATCCACTGTCAATTATTGTCATGCTACTTTATGGAGCACATACACAGTTATTTTCAAAACCAGTAAAAGCTCATAGGAAATGTAATCCTTCATGGGAAGGTTGAACATGGCACTCTATGACTGACAGATGGAGAGGAGGAAAGAAGGATGCAGCAGTCAGGTTTTTGAAGTGGTCTGTGAATTTCTCTGCAAGAAAACACAGGGATGAAAAGAAGCTGAGGTTGAGTCTCATTATTTTAGCAGCATAGACATCAAGATGCAAGATCTTGGATTGTTTCTAGGGAGCAATTCGAGATTCTGCAACTTGATCTACTGTGAAATTTCTTGAGCAGAGAAATCCAGGAGAGAACTTAATAAGAGACTATGGAATGCTGTTTAAGCTACAACAAACTGTTAAGATTTTATCTTTCGAAAAGCTGAGAAATAATAGTATAAATTAAGTATTCGCTGCAACAGCATGAAATTATAGCTTTCCACAGCATAGAATCTTGAATTATGCTACAAGGCCAGACTATTTCATTGTGTGATTGATATCCTGCTGGAAAAAATCCAAACAGCATTTCTCTCAGCAAAACCATTATGTTGATTGAATCAGAGCCAGTATGTACACTCCCAAGCTATCTTGTTTTAACCTTATTTGTAACTTAGGACAGCACTTACGATGCTATAGATAAGCTACAGCAAGGACCCCCATCTTAAAGCTGCTGGTTTAGGGCTTGTAAGCCCCCTTACTTAAAACTGGCTGTCTCCAAACGAAATGTTGCTCTGATTCTGAAGACAGGATAAACCTTTCCACAGAAAACCTGCTGGAGGAAAAATAACGCTATCTTCGGTTGGGAGAAAAAGAATAATGGCTTGAGATATTTATTAGTAATTTCTAAAATCGCTAAACTAGAAATCTAGTAAGTACTCAGTTTGATTACTCTGGCTGAGGCATCTGAGAGAAAAGGACTATACTTCAGCATTTACGACTATATTCCCATTTCTGTACCAAATACAAATTTAAAATTTCTTTAGCCTTTCACCATGAGTGCAGACAATCCTAAAGGACAGCTCTATTTGAGTTAGGATTGGAACCCCTGTTAATTTGATATTTGTCACTGTTCAAACCAACAGAAATCTTGTCAATGATCTGTTACAGCAGAACCACGCCATAGATTCTTTCATTTCCTTTCATACGCTATTAATGCCTATCTTTATATGATAAGCCATTTTATGTCACAACAAGCAAATAAATGCTAAAACAAATACGAAGTTGTAAATGAACACTCAGGTAGTTATGTCAACATACCTTACTGGTAGCAACATGCTATTTCAGAAAAACTATTAGAGAAAATACTACCATGACAGCATGTGGCTCTTCAACTGCATCAGAGTCCCAAGCTGATCCAAAATTAATAATTTACATTACAGTAAAATGCTGTCCCTTCATCTAAACACTAATGAGCTTCTAGTGGCTTACACAATTGTCAAACTTCTGACTCTCATAAGACATCTACACATGGCAAGGTCAACTGGAGAGATTAACATCTAATCCATCAATCCACTCATTTCATACCAATCTGTTGCAGACGTCCTTACAGAAAAAGCCAGGCACAGAGTTGTACATCTTGAAGATAACGTGCAGATTTCTTCTCTGAAGCCCATGCTCTCCTACTTAATAGAAACAGTTTAATGTTCTGCATATTTTATGGAGTCCAGACTTCTCTTAAGCATGTGTAGTAAAATTCATATCAACTAAACACACAGAAAAGAACAGTGAGTGAACCACTAAAATTATTTTCTGCCTTTAAAAAAAAAAAACAACCCAGAGAATCAAAAGCTTTACATACTTTAGAATATGGAAATAACCTATAAATACCATTAAGAAAACATTCTAGTAAGTCATGGCAGTGCCCTTCCTAAGTTTTTATTGTCTTTCATGAGAGCTGCTTTAGGTGTCTTTGTTTTATTTACATATTAGAATAAATAGGAAAATAAACTGTTAAATAAATCCAGCATTAAAAATTAACAGCTTTCACTGTATGGCCCATGACAAATGTTAGACTGCAGAAAGTCAAGTACTCTTAACAGACCTTCATTAATTAATATAATGATAACCCATTTTGTATACTACACATTCGTAAATGTTTGTCACTTGTATTACACACCTACTTGCTCTGAAGAAATTTAAACTTATTATTAAGATCAGAAGCAGAATAAATATATTAGAATGTTTACATGCCTTAGTGAGCTTTTTACCAATGAAATTTTATAGTATATAATGAACTTCTTAATATTCTGTAATTTTATGAGGATAACAAGATATTTCTTAAAGTGAGACAACTATTTTAACAGGAAGAGAGGTCTTCTCTCTTTCTGCTTTCTCCTTTTCACCATTAAGCACAGAATTGTTGAAGCTGGAAGGAACCTCTGAAAATTGTCTCCCTTGTTCAAAACAGAGCCAAGTAGAGCAAGTTGCTCAGGGCTGTGGCCAGTCAGATTTTGCCTATCTATCTCCAAGGTTGGAGACTCCACATCTCAGGGCAACCTGTTCCAGCATTTCACCACTCTCACTTTAAAAATTTCTGTCACGTGTTTAAATGGAATTCCCTGTATTTTAATTTGTGCCCATTGCCTCTAATCCTGACACTGGGCGCTACTGAGAAGGGTCTGCTCTGTCTTTCTCTCTCTACCTATCATGTATTCACAGACATTGGTAAGATCTCTCCTGAGCTTTCTCTCCTCCACACTGAACTGTCCCAGCTCTCTCAGCTTCTCTTCACGTCAGGTGCTCAATCCCTTAATCATCTTTGTGGCCCTTCACTGAGCTCACTCCAGTATGTCTGTGTCACAATTTTACTGTCAGAGCACTCCAGATGTGGTCTCAACCAGTGCTGAGTACTGGGGAAGGATGGCTTCCCTCAACATGCTGGCCAAAGCTCTTTCTCATGCAGCCCAGGAGGCTGCTGGCCAGCTTTGTGGCATCCATCAGCTTTCTAGGTGACTGGGGTGAGATCCTCCTTTACCATGGTCGTTTTCCTTGGTCCAGATTTTCCCACTAGGCTCTGGGATCTGTGATTACTGAGGTCAATCAGCAGATTGCCAGGAAAAAAAAAAAACCAAAAGTGAAGAAAGCGTCGAGTACCTTTGCCTTTTCCGTCTCCGTTGCCATCAAGCTCCTGCCCCATCTGGCAGTGGACCCACATTTGTACTAACTTCCCTTTTGCTGAGGATACACCTACAGAAGTCTTTCTTGTTGCCCTTCACATCCCATGCTAGTTTCAACTCCAGATAGATTTCACTTTATTCATCCCATCCCTACACACTTAGTGTTTCTATGTTCCACCAGTCTGGCCTCTCTTGTATGCTTCATTTTTAATTTTAGTTCATCCATGCAGGCTTTCTGCCACTCCTGCTTGACTTTCTACTCATTAGGCCGGACCATCCTTGAGCTTGGAGAAAGCAGTCCTTGAAAAACACCAGTTGTCCTGGAACCCTCTTCTCTCCATGACCGTATTCCATGGGATTTTTCCAACCAAATTCATGAATAGGACAAAATCTGCTCTCCTGAAGTTTAGGGTTGTGATCCTGCTATTTGTTCCCTCCTCTCAGGATCCTGAACTTCACCATCCCATAGTCACTGCAGGCAAAGCTGCCTCCAACCTTCATGTTCCTGACCAGTCCTCCTTTGTTTGTGCATATCAGGTCCAGCAAAGAGCCTTCCCCATTGTCACCTTCTCTACCAGCTGTGGCAGGAAGTTACCAATGCTCTCCAGAAACTCTCTTGACTGCTGTCATTCAGCTGTGTTGCCCACTACCATTTCAGGGGGGTTCAAGTCTCCCTATGAGACCAGAAGCCAAAAGGCTTCTTCTAGATGCCTGGAGAACATCACACACTTCTTGCTCAGGTGGTCTGCAGCAGACGCCCTCCACAACATTGCCCACCTCGGTCTCCCTTTTTAATCTTAAGTCATGAGGTCTCA
>BJBW01010244.1:0-12007 GCA_004320125.1 Scolopax mira
AAAAAAAAAAAAAAAAAAAAGATAATTTCAGGATCGGGCCTAATAAACGTCAATCAGTCCTCCCGCATCTGCCAACATCTGCTCTTCCGAGGACGCTTCCCTCCCTTTCGCCGGCAGCACTGCCCATCCGCCCGGCCAAACAAACCCAAATCCAAAGCATCCCCCTCCCCCGGATGCCCTGATGGCCCTAGGAGCCCAGAGCTCGCCCGAGCCCACGTCGGGGCCGGGGCAACCCCCAGGGAGCCGCCGCCGCCGCCCCCCCCCCCCCCCCCCCTCCTCCTCGGGTGCATCCCACCCGGGCCTGGGGAGAGCGAAATAACAACCGGGGCGAGGGAAGTGACGGGGAAAGAGCCCGAGTTGCCTCTCGGGGGGACAGCAGGGGCTTCCTCGCAGCCCCTCCGTGCTGGAGAGCCGGCAGCGATGGAGAACCGGCGGCGCCCCGGCGAGGCGGCCGCCCGTGAGAGGGGCTCCGGGCAGGGCTCCACCGGCGTGGGGACACTACCGCAGCCACCGCCGGTCCCTCTGAGCGCCGTTACCCCGTGGAGCTCCTCGCCCCGGCGGGGAGGGCCCGGAGGACGGCGAGGATGTGGTGCCAGCACCGCGCCGAGGGCCCGGGCTCGCCGAGGAGGCTCGGAGGGGGGGATTCGGTGGGAGGCTGCCCCAAGCGGCTATCGCGGCTCTGTCGGGATACAAACGGCCTCGGCCCGTTCGCTGAGGACGGCAAAGCCCCCATCCCGCAGCCCCCGTCTTCCCCAAGGGAAAAAAAAAACACTCCGCCGACCCACGCACTTTCCCCGGGAGCTACCCACCGACACGGCCCGTAGAAGCGGGCAACCGCTCGGCTCCCGCACACCGAGATCGCCCTCGCCCGGGAAAACTGACTTTCCCTCCCCGCGCCTCCTCCGCATCCTCAGCCCAACATCCAACCAGCCCCAATCGCGGGGCACCGACCCGGACACGCGTTATCAAATGCCTCCTCCAGGCGTCCAGCCCCCTTCCCCCGCCACCTCCACTTCCCACCGAGGGAACCCACGGGCAAGAGCAGCCCCCGGAGAGCGGAGGGTGAGTCCTCCAGGCAGGCCCCGCCGTTCCCGTGGGGTACCAGCTCCCACCAAAGCCACCACCAGCCTCCCCGCGAGTGGGGGAAAGACACGGGGGACGTTGGTCTGAGCTACAAGCCGAATTCTGGGCTGAATTTCTGGGGGAAATCCGCGCCCGCTCTTAGGAACGACACAAGCGGCAGAGCGAAGTGTTAAACTAAAGTTTATAAATTAAGAAGGAGAAAAAAAAAATAAAGTACAGCGGGTAGCTTACAAACATTCACAATTGATTTGAAGTAAATAATCTAGTTGAGTGCACAGTGCCATTACAAGAGAAAGGGAGGGAAGGAAAAAAATAGAAAGGGGAAAAAAATAAAAAAGCAACGAGTTACCTTGAAAGAAAAAAAGAAAGAAGCTGTAATTACATCGCTGAGCAGAGCAGAAGTCCCCGCCCCTGAAGGAGAGGACTGGAGAAGAATTATGAAAGGCACTGATGGTATTAAAATTTCCCGTTACATCGATTTCTTAAAAAGCCTGACTAGAAATATTCACATTGAATATAAAAATAACAACAACAACTTTAATACAACTGGAAAGTGCGAAAAATCCGTAACTCCTCCCTCCCCGAACACGAAAAGATCTCAGGAAAAAAAGGGAAAGAAGAAGTCTGAAGTTTCAGTATAAGTCTCACCCTTTTGTGACATATTTATCCTTTGCCAGGGATCACGGAGTACAGGAATAATCATGGGCAACAAAAGCGGGGGGGGTCAGAAAGAGGCTTCCTTACATTCAGCACCATACAAGGCACACTCAGTCTGCAACGAGTTGGAAGACCAAGGACTCAAACAGACGTCAAAAATAATCTTCCTTACAATCCACCGAGGGAGTCCTTGATCTCCTCTTTTGAGCTGCATTTGGTTTTGAGGGTTGGCTGGTTTGGTTTTGGGTTCCCCCCCTCTTTTTTTTTTTTTTCTTTTTTTCTTTCCTCTCCTCTCTCTTTCTCTCTCCCACACAAGATCGAGTCTCTACCAATCCGAAGCAAAATAAAACAAACAACAAACAAAAAAAGTCTACACCAAATACACTGACAACATGGATACCATGAACTAGTCGTGCCGAATCGCGAGAGTCCTCGGCTGGCGGGGTGGGGACAGGGGGAGGGTCAGGGCTTGGGTGGGTGGGTGGGGGGTGAGAAAGTCCTACGTTGGAAGAGGAGAGAGCGAGGAGCCATCCAAATAATATTAATAATAAAAATAACAATAAAATAATAATAAATACTGTCCGAGGCACTGAGAGCTGCAGTTGGAGCTCTGGATGGATGGAGAGGGGTGGCAGAGGTGAAGATGGGTTTCCTGGCTGCCAGTGTGTGTGGTGGTGGTGGGAGTGGGGGGGACAGGGGGGGAAGGGATGGCAGGGGGGGGGTGGGATGTGTGTGTGCCCCTCACTGGGTGCCGGCGGCTGCGGCGCAGGTGGAGAGAGCCCACCCGGGCAGGCAGTAGTAGGGGTAGTAGTAGGAGGGCTGGAGGGAGAGCAGCGAGGGGGGCCGCAGCACCTCGCCGGGGTGGTACTGTCTCTGGTCGTCGCGCACCAGCACCTTGACGGCCACCTTCTTGGCGGCGGGGGCGGCGGCCAGCAGGTCGGCGGCCATCTGCCGCCGTTTGGTCTTGTAGCGCCGGTTCTGGAACCAGATCTTCACCTGCGTCTCGGTCAGCTTCAGCGAGGCGGCCAGGTCGGCCCGCTCGGGCCCCGACAGGTACCGCTGGTGGTTGAAGCGCCGCTCCAGCTCGAAGACCTGGGCGTGGGAAAAGGCTGCGCGGGAGCGCTTCTTCCGCGGCTTCGGCGCCGCCGCCGCCTCCTCCTCTTCCCCCGGCAGCAGCTTCCCGCACTTGGCCGCTCCGTCTTCCTCCTCCGGGGGGCTGCGATCTGCGGGCAAGGCGAGAGCACGGCGGTCAGGGACGGCAGGGCACCGCGATACCCGGACTCCCGACGCCTCCGAGGACCCGCACCCGCGCTCTCCGCCGCCCGCCCGCAGCGACGGGACGGGCGGAGGCCCCGCCGAGCCGCTGCCCGCCCCGCCGCCGGGACGGACGCCGACGGCAGCCGGGGGTCCACGCTCTCCCAGGCTGTGGGCTCGGCCCGGCAAAGGGCTCTCCCCTTTCCGCGCCCCACCTCGCCTTAAGGGACGCCTTTCGGGGGCTTCTTCCCCGGGAACGGCCCGTCGCAGAGCCCCGCCGGGTCGGCGGAGAGAGCCCCGGCCGTCTGCCGTTCTCAGCTCCCCCTTCCCTCCACGCACACCGGGACCCTCCCCCACCCGGGCGCGGAGGGGCCACCGGTGGGGCCGCCCCTACCTGAGACGGCGGCCGACATCTCGCTGTCACTGAGGCCGGCGGCAGCGTCCCGCTCCGCCGCCACCTCCGGGGGCTGCGCCACCGCCGCCGCCTCCTCCTCCGCCGGCCGCCCCCCGCCCGTGGCTTCGGCGGGGCGGGCGCCGCCCCCGGCTCCCTCCTCCTCGGAGCGCCGCTCGCCCTCGGGGTCCTCGCTGTGCGCCGAGTCCGAGTCCCAGCCCGCCGGCGTCCGCGGGGCCGGGGCGCGGGGGGCGGGCGAGGGGAGCGGCGGCGGGCCCTCGGCGGCGGCCGCCCCGCACAGCCGCCAGCCGCCGCCCGGCCCCGCTGGCGGCCGCCCGGCCGTGTGTCGGGCGCGCTCCTCCTTCTTGTTGAGGATGGCCTGGATGGAGAAAGGCGTCAGGGCGTTGCCGCCGCGGACGGCCATGTCCCGCCGCCCGGCGGTTACCGCGCCGCGCCTTTCAGCTGGGCGACCGCATCGCCGGCCGCGGCCGCGCCGGTGCCGGCCCCTTCTCTGCCGCCGGGAGGGCGGGCGCCAGCGGGGGGCAGCCTCTCTGCGCCGCCGGCCCGCCCGCCCATAGGGCCGGGGCCGCCGCGCTGCGCCGCGCTCGGCCGGGCACCGCCGGGTCCCTCCCTGCGGCGCCTCCGCCCCGCTCTGTCCCGCCCCTGCCCGCCCCTCGCCCTTTTCTGCCGGCGGCCCTCTCAGCCCTCACCGCCGCCTCCGGCACCGCCGGCCCCGCGCCGCTTCCCATTGGCCGGACCCCGCGCGGCCCGCCCGACGATTGGCTCCCCCCGCCCCCTCCGCGGGGCCATGAGACTTAACCCTTTGCTGCCCCCCCCCGTGCCCCGTGTTGTGTCCCCCCCCCGTCTCTCTCCACCGCGTCCCCCTTCCGTGTCACCCCACTCCGTGTCGCCCCCCAGACCCCTCTCCTCGTCGGAGAGCGGCGGCTCCCAGGGGGAGAGCGAAGGGTTACGGTCCCGGGGTGTTTTCCCCCCTCTTGGCAGCCCGGGTACCGGGCGGGGGAAGGTGGCGGGGGATGCGGGGGGACGCCGGGCGAGCCTCGGGTGCGGTGCCGCTCCGGGAAAGAAGAGCCCGCGGGAAATAAGGATGGTGGCTCCGGCGGGGAGAGCGCCCGGCCCCACTCCTGTACTCACACCCGGGTGCGGGTGTAAACGCGGGGGTAGCCTCGAGTGGGTGGCGAAAACGTGAAACAACCTCCTCCGGTTGTGGAAAAACGGGCTGCTCACCCCTCCGCTTGCGTGAAAAACGCGGTGGGTTTTATATTAGGGACCACGGGGCTTCCAAGGACCGACTTCTCGCCGGTCAGAGGCTGCCGTTCCTCGAAACCATCCTTTCCCGGAAAGAAAATGGCCCTGAGCGAGACGCTTTTGGAGACTATGGCACGCACGTGAATTCTGTAACTGCCACTCGTTGCCGACGTGTCGTGTCCGTGTCGTGTGTGTGTGTGTGTCCCCGCACCCTGTTCGTCTTTATTGCAGACATTTATTGGATTTATCAGAGACAAAAATCCCGGCGAGGGTTATCGAGCAGGTAGCGGAGAAATGAAAAGCCGGCGCTTCCCGACCCTGATTTTTTGGGGTCTTGGGGGGGGGTGGGGTGGGGGAGGGAGAGGGCAACGTAAGGAGCCAGGGGATATCAAAATGCTAACCCCAAACTCGGCTTTGCTTCAGAAACCGAATTCCCAGGGTGTTAACCTGCTTCTTCGCCACCTCCAACCTTCCCTGGCTTGATCCCGCAGGGAGGAGCGCCCGTTCGCAGGAGACCACGAAGCCACAATTTAAGAATTGATTATCAACGACTCTGGAGCGAATTGAATCTTTTCGATCGTCGCTCTTATTCGTAAAATGAATGAATAAAATAAACGGTGCCTCTCTCATGGGCAGCACGAAGCCGGAGAGCACCTTTGCTTGACCGAGCGAGAACAGGCTTTATCCTTGTGAACGAATTCAGCCCGTTTTAATAATCCTGCCTGGCCTCGTTTATAATCCCTTTTTCCCACCCAAATATTTCCCGGGAAAGCCGTCCCTTCCGCCACCCAAGGCTTCGGGTGCCACGATACGCTCAGGAAATGTCCAAAGGGGATTTTTTTTATTATTGCTATTATTTTTTAAGAGTGGGAGGGGGATGAGAGGCATCAGGGGAAGATGCGAGAAATATCCTTAGGAGGGGATGTACAGGAGGTGTCGGGAGGGTGCGGGCATTTTGAAGGGTGCTTATCGGCCGAAAGATGTAATTTTAGGGGGGTGGGGGGTGGGGGGGTAGTCGGAGGAGATGAGGGGATGGAAACGCGGGCAGAGAGGAAGGGCTCCGCGCTTCCGAGGGGAAAAGCTGGAGGTGCGGGTGGCGGGAGCAGGGCCGGGGGTTGGCGGCCGGAGCGGGGCTGCGGGAGCGGCGGGGCCGGGGAGCTGCGGGGGGGACCGGCCGGGGCAGCCCCCCCGGAGTGCGCTGCTTCTACCGGGCTCCGCTCAGGTGCGGCGGGGAGGCGTGCGGGAGGCAGAGCGGGAGGTTGCTTTGGGGCTGGGGAGGAAGAAGAGGCGCTGCCCTCGGTGCAGCCTCCCCCCAGCTCCGGCACAGGCAGTTCCCAGCCCGCGGAGCCCCTGATTTACAAAGTTTCTTGGAAATACCTGCGGTTAGTTTACAATGGTTGTAATTCTTTGCTAATTTACCCAGCTCTCTCCCTGACACCTCCTTTTATTTTCTCCTTTTTTTTTCCTTTTTCCTTTTTTTTAATGTTTTTTTTTCTTTCAACTTTTTTCTTCTTTTTTTTTTTCCTTTTTTTTTTTTTTGATTGGCTTTTTTGTTTGTTTGTTTTGTTTTCTGTTTTGTTGTTGTTGTTGTTTTCTTCTCTCCCCTTCTCCCGCCTCCCCGGGGCGATCTCTGTGCCCTCTTCCCCACCAGAAAATAAAACAAAAAACAAAACCAACCAAAAACCCACTAGTGTTTGGGGGAGGAAATGCCTGGGGAGGAGGCCGGGAGGAGAGAGGGAGAGCGGCAGCCGGGCTGAGCGGCGGAGGGAGGCCGGGCCGGGCCGTGCCGGGCCGGCGGGTCCCCGGGGCTGGGGCGGCCGGGGGCCAGCTGGGTGGTCCCGCCTTCCAGCCCCTCCGGGGGAGAAGGGCTGCGGGAAGGAGGGAGGGAGAGAAGGATGGCGGGGAAGAGAGGCGGCCCAGCACCGCTCCGCGCCGGGGTGGAGGGCTGGCAGCCGGCTCCCGGTCACCCGCGGCTGAGGCAGCACCGGCGGGGGGAAAAAAGGCTCCCCCCGGGCTCGGCGAGCTCCTTCCCAGCGTGGGTGCGGGAAACTGGGAGAAAACCCTCCCCGCAGGAAAAGGCTTGGAGGGGGGGGAGGCAGCCAAGCGGGCAGGGCAGCGCCTGAAAAGGGGATGTCAGCGCGATTTCCACCTTGCCCCCCACCCTTAGTAGGAGCTCCGCATTCTCACCCCCCCCGCCCCCGCCATTCCCCGCCGTTTGGAAACAACCAAACCCCCCATATTTTGCGTCGGATCCGCCGGTTTACGGTCCTGTGTTACACTGCGGCGGGGGAAACCCCAAACCCCGACGTGCCCCGCAACTGAGCCCGCCGGAGACACCCCCCCCCCCGGCTCCTTATCCGACACCCCGCGGAGGGGGCCGTCGGGCCGCCCCTCGCCCTCCCGTTGCCGACGGTCGGTAGCCGGGCTGCCCCACCTAGAGGCGTCCCCGCTGTACTGCCCGGCCCCGGGCGCCCGGACGATCCGTGGGGACATCGGGGACCGGGGTGGGCCAAGGGCAAGACCACCCCCATGTGGGGGACACCGGTGCCCTCTCCCGGTATCCCGCGTCAAACGCCCGTCTGCGGCCCGAGGTGGCTTCTTCCGGTCACCCCGGAGGGTTTTCTTGCCAGGCGTGAGGAATCTGGCTCACAGAAGAACCACGGATGGGGCGATGGAAGAGGGGAGGATGCATCCTGCGTGGAAGCATCAGATAAAGATGTGAAAGACAGAGCGCACGTACACGGAGGTGGCAGCAAAACCTCCAAAGAAACCCCAACCCCTACAACCCCACAACTTTGTAAAGATCACACACTTTTAGTATGATATATAATGTATAAAAAGACCCAGGTGGTGCCCTGGGTGGGAGCAGCTTGCACTGGGAAAAGGAAATATTATAACCTTTCCTTCAGGGCAGGATTTGCCCAGTATGGGAAATTAATTAGTGGTGTAGTCCACACGGGCCAGCTCTCGGAGCAGAGCCCGGCCAGCTCAGTCCCACTCCTGTCCCAACTATCCTGAGCCCTTCTCAGCTCCGAGGCAGGCCAAAGGGTTCCATGGCCCAGGGCTACCCCACTCTGTATCCCCCTTGGCAACAATTCCCAGAGCCTGCGTGCTGGTAGGTGATACCTTTGCCATACCTCATTAGAGCTGATATTTATTTCCTGGACAGAAGCTGTCTCCCCAGACTTGTTCCTGGTTTGCCTCCTGATAGACAGAGAGTGATGGAAATACTTGCAGAGTCTCCTGCTGCATCTTCCAGGAGCTGAGGTGGAAGATGGTGATGGTACAGTGTTTCCTCCTAGAAGGAATTTCAATCCCTTGTGACTCTGTTGGTGACTGGGAAGATTTGGTTCATGGTTTTTACCTTGACTGTGCTCCTCTCTGGCTGTGCAGCACAGAAAAGCTTCCTGGACAACTTGCTGGTTTTGTGGGAAAATCTTAGGTCATCTGCTTTTTTGAACAGGTTTTGTTCCTTGAATAGTAATTTATTTCCAAGCAAATGTAAGCATAGCTACACAGTAGGTGACCGTTGTGTGTCTCCAAAACAACTTCCCAGCAGGATTTCTCCGTGTATTTCGTGAGGGACCTCACAAACTGCTGCAACACCCAGCCTTCAAATTGCTTTTGTGCAGCTGCGTTGTTGGAGCTGTAAAGATGCTTCTGGACTCCCACGAGAGAAGGAACTACCACTGACAAGTAAGAGAAAAATCGGAATGTTTTTTAGAATCCAACTGAATATAAAACTCGGAGGATGTGCAAATATAATGTTGAAGATGAGAACTTTAATCTTCTACATTTGACAACTTCTTAGTAAATTAACTTAATGGGTTTTAATAGCTGACTTGCAACCCCCTTCTCCGCTTATGTTCCTTATGTGGGGAAAAGCCCATGTCCTTTTAAGGCTGGGAGGCTCAAACTCCCCTATAGGACTTTACAACCAAACTGGAGGGAACGCTTGAATCTTGCTGGTTGCGTATGTATATGGTGACACTACTTGTCCCAGTTATATTGCTCAGAGCTGCTGTTTTTGGGAAATCCAACCCAAAATGTCCCTCTTGTTTCTTCATCTGTGAGTCCCAAAGTGAAGGTTCGGCACGCAGGGCACCAAGGGCCAAAACTGTGGGGCAGTTTTTCTCCTGAATTATTGCTCCTTGCAACACCTGGAAAAGGAGAAGACACAAGAGTGAGGACGTGAGGACGTATGGTCTTTTCCTCTGCTTAGTGCCAGGAGGCCACTCTCTGCAGACGCACGGAGAGCCCCGTCCTGCAACCGTGCTCAGGTGAGACTGCCTTTTGAAATTAATCTGCTCTTTGACTCTCTCCTTGGCTTTCTAGGCTTTCTACTAGCCCCGTAAATGGCTATATCTTCCTCATCTTCTGCCATATGTGATGATCTGTAGGATAGGAATGCAACCTGGACAAGTATCTTGACTTAATAATAAAAAGCAAAGCTGCGTATCCAGGCAGCCGGATGCATCTAAGAGTTTTATTAATTAATTAAATTAATTAAAGCTTTTTAATTATTCCTTGAAATAAATATTGTGATATTTAGCTCCTGTATTTAGCTCTTTGCCTGCTTCAAGCAATTTTCAAAGGGAGGAGATAGTCTATTATTTTGCACTCTCTGATAGAAAAATTGAAGTAGAAACAGATTGAATTTCATACAAAGTCATGTATGTGTGTCATCCATACAGTATCTGGTCTATCTACGTGTTCTGAATTTTTCCTTATTATTTACGTGGACATTTTAATGAATATTCACCATGTTGCAGTAGATGCATTTGCGTGTGCAAATCTCTAGGCTTTTAAGAACACTCATAGCACAGATTTATCATTTGGTGTTAATTTTGTCCAACATCATACGAAGTCCAGGTTTCCTTCACCATTGTTTCTCGATCTATAAATAAGTCATAACCTTTCCTACTTCTTGTTTGAAATAATTGAGCTCGCTTTTCACGTATGAGGGACTAACTTGGTAATTAAATCAATGGCTACATTGGGGTAACATTTAAATATTTTTATGGCTTCTGACGCTTAGATAACTCAGGTAAGGCTCAAAGCCTCTCAGGGTACTGGGACTGCTTACACTTATAAAGTGATTTCACATCTTTGTCTGATGTGAAGAGACACATCTTTATTAATAGCAAGTCAATTTACAGTCATTTTACATTCTTTCTTCTGTCTCTTTATTGTTCGTATCAGGAGTAGACACCCATCAAAGGTAATACCTGGGAGTGTTTGGGACTTGCCCGCTCTAAATTTACACAGATCACTGGTTGCTCAAAAATTTCAGAACTTGAGATCATTCTCCTCGCACCCCTGAATTGTGGCTTTTCTGTGCATTTTTGGGGCAGTCCCTTGCGTGCAGCACTGGCTGCTGGGGTGCCTGCTCGCAGAAGCAGATCCTGCTCAGATCTCCACTTGGGTGCTGCAGGGATGAGAATGGTGTTCACATCCGTCCTGTTTTGGATCGGATTAATACCCGTGTGATTAATTTCATGTGTCCGAAGAGAAATGAGTGGTGTGAGCTCACCAGTAATTGCACAGGGTGGTTGGTGTGGTCCCTGGGAGTGTACCCACCCACCTTGTTGAGCAGAATGAAGCCAGGCAGGTTAGACCAAGCACCCCCTTCCATGGTAGCTCTGTTCTCCAAAGGGACCCCAGCCTCTTTGAGAGCTTTTTGACACCTCTGGTGGAAAATGAACCCCTAGCTCTACCCATTGTGTGACAGGGGAGTCCACTCCTGCAGCTGCCTTACACAGCCACGGCGTTGGCCTTGCCACGATCCGTGCCCGATCCTGCCGGTGGAGCAGCCAAGCCAAGCTGTTTGAACATAGAGACCTTGGATCCAGCATCGGATTTAAGAAGTTAGGGCAATTAGCAGGTTCACTCTCTGAGTTGTTTCCACTGGCAATGATTTTGTTTGTGCAGTGACTGTACATTTCATCTGAATGCAGCTTTTACATTAAATCGCTAATTCTTTTGGCTTGCTGAGTGAGAATACAAATACTTACATGAACTTCAAAAATCAATTAGTGACCCTGGTTTGTTCAGTTCACGTGCAGATTTAGTTGGCTGCCTGAAAATTAGCATACATGGCACAAGTTGTGTGCAGGCAGTACAGATACTGTTCATATTTTCTGTGTGTATCTCAGAGAATAGAAACTTTGAACATGACAGTTACAGACAACTGCAAATATTCACCCCAGCTTGTCCTTATGGCACTCATTTTCTCTTCTCAGAATTCCCATCTTTGTCAGTGTTGTCTTTGTCTAAATTTAGAGGTTCAGATTTAGAGGTTGCCTCCTCCTGAGCATTTTTATGGTGTTGAGGAGAGCACAGCCTGAGTGGGTTCTCAGTGTATTTCTCAGTAGCTATTTCTATAATTTATTAGCCAAACACGTTTTGGGATTTACCTAACAGAAGAAAAAAATATTAAGGTGGATGACCAAGAATAAAAATGTGTAATATGACAAAGGCAGTTGGCACTCTGCTCATCACACGAATGAGAGTAAATGAGATGGCTGAAGAAGTCTCCAGTACCAAAGGACTCCTGTGACTTAGTGGAAAACTCTTGCAGTGTGAGAGGGACCAGACATGTGGGTAGATAAAATGTCAGTTATGAATCCCTTAGAAAACCAGGAAAGTCCTTTCATTTCTCCAGGAGGTTTTTCACAACAAAAGGATGCAGAAACCTGCCTGTGAGTGAAACAGGGAAGGCAAAGGAGTGGAGTGCTGGCTGGGAGGACCTTTTTTTTTGGTGCGTAATACTTTCAAGATGGCAAGTTGTGATTTTCTGCACAATGGATGAGGTTGTTATTAACAGGAGCAATGAGAGCTTCTGCTCTCCCTGCTTGGGAAAGAGGGCAGTGTGGTCTTCTGGTGCTTTGTAGTATTGTCTGTATTTTATGGGGGTGGATTAAAACCCCCACACTTTTCTCTTTAGACTCAGCTGTCCACCTCTATATAGGACCAGTGTAGAAGCATTAAAACTTGGTCTTCAGGCAAAAACCCTCCTGTGAACTGTCCTTCCACAGCTCTGGAGGACTTTCTGATGTGTAACTTTGTGTAGCACCCCTTGTGTCAAAGGGACTCCTTTTGAGAAGGGCTCTGCAGGGGAATGTGCTATTTTGCATTAGATATGCTCCATCATCAGAAAATACAACTCTTAACAAAGCCAAGTTTTATGTTTCATAGTTCCAAAAAGATGTGTCCAGTATAGTCTTCTGCAAAATATGCAACAAAATCCTTGTAGTCTGATCTCCTTGTACTGTCATGATGATTGTCTGGCTGACTGACCATCCCAAACAGCAATGGTCTATATGCACGTCGCTCAGTTGTGCTCCTGTTGATATT
>BJBW01010244.1:14665-65023 GCA_004320125.1 Scolopax mira
GACAGCAATGCTTCTGAGGAGTTCAGCAGCACCAGGATCTTAATTTTTTGCTGGCAATGACTCTGGCCCCTGACAGTTTATTGGAATATGCTGAAAGTTTTTCTCTTTATGTTTTAGTATATTCACTCTTGCCAGGTGCCAGCCAGATCAAGACTGGCTGTTGGTATTCTAGCTGTTGGACAAGCATGGAGCAAATATGGGTACAATGGACGTGTTGCACTTTGGCTCCACACCATCTCTCTCCCCTGGTCAATGAGAATGGAACAGCTGGTGGAGATGGACTGCATCAAGTCTGAAAACACAAGTAATTTGACTTATGTCCCTGTTTTAAAAGCTGCCAGTCACCTTCCTGTTCTTTCTTATTTTACAGAAGAGGTGACAAAAGCTGAGAAAATGTGAGAGAAGTGTGAAAAGAAGGAGAGGAGCGATGGACTGAGATCAGGGTAGGATGCCCTGTATTCACTGGTGTCTTTGAACAATCCCATTATCTCAAGAAATAGAGTTGACAAATCCCAAGAGAAGAATGATGTGAACTTACTTAGAAAAGTGAAATAAAAAAAACCCAAAACGTTTTACTATTTTCTTAAAAATAGAGAGAACTCTATGAAGGAATGGAAGGATTTGCCTTCTCTGTCTCATGGAGAGCCTCGGTAGAGCACGTCCCCACACCCACTGCAGTGGTAGCACCCGCTTGTCTTTGTGTTCCCTTGGGATGGATTATTCCGTTTTGGATTATTGCCATCAGAATCGTAGCGGCGGATATTACCCAACTGGATGTTAAGCACTTAGCACTTACTCTGTAACAGCAGAGCTGTGTGACCCTGTGAGGTGGCACAGCTGCTTTTCTCCTTTCTTGGCTACTTGAAGAGTCTCCTTGGGCTGTCAGCTCTGGGCTGAGGCAAAGTAATGCATACCTGCAAAAGCAGGGCAAAAAATCTGAAGCCTTTGTATGAAAAAAAGAAGTCAGGAAAAAATATATAAATAAAATCATAGATGTCTTAACAGTGGAAAAAAAAAAATCTATATTTTTTATTCATGCAGAACATTTTCCTTGTTTTCTATGTTTATTTCAAAACAGAAGAGAACTTTGCTTTATGCTGCTTCTCTTCCTTTCCCTCCCCTCCCCTCCTCTCCAGCTGAATAGAGTTCTAAGTTCAAAATTAGTTGAAAGAAGTTTTATCACCAGTTTAATTTTTTTTTTTCTAAAGTGGCCTTATATTGCCTATTTACTTAGCCTGAAAAATCCTGGCTGAATAGAGTTAAAAAAGCATTATATTACTGAGCAATTCTTAGCTCTTATTTATACAAAAAGAGCAGAGCAAACCTACCGTTGTCTAAAAGGAAAGTTGCATTCCAGATCTCTGCTTGCTTTGGGCACTGTAGCAGCAATGACTATTTAATTTCAACATTTTAAAATTTATATACTGGAACTGGCACTGGAGTATCACAGATGTGATCCCTGAGCATTTTTCTCTTATGTATTCCTCTTTATTCATTCAGCTTAATATCTGTTGGCTTCTATAAATCATTGCATATAAATCATCACGTAGCATGTGTGCCATGTTACAATAAAATCTAGAAAAGGAAATCACATTTATTTTCAATGTATTTGGTGAGATCGGGGCTCTTGCTGTTAAACTAACTGCACTGTCAAGAAGTGGCACAGCACATTACAGGTAGCCTAAATTTGTCTGGCTTCAGCTTTCAAAACCTGCATGATCTGTTCTTGGTAGATGGCAGACAGCAAGGATCCCTGAAGGGTTGGATAATCTGTGCTTCTTGCAAGAAGCATCTTTGTTTTGTTGCTAGGAAAAGGTCAAATCCACAAATTAGCTCATTGTCTGCTGATACACCTCTGTTGATGCAGAGGTACCATAAATGCATGTGAGAGCTAATCGTGCACCCGGGTGACCAACTGAAGCGTACCCAAGCTCACAGGAAAATGCAAGGGTGGTTCCACAGCCCCTCTTTACCACCTGGCCATCTTCTTTGTGCAGTATTTGCCCCGCCTCATCAACAGTGGGTTCAGCAAACTGACCACATGAAAAACCAACGGTAGAATCATGAATAGTTTGGGTTGGAAGGGACCTTAAAGATCATCTGGTTCCAACTCCCCTGCCATGGACAGGGACACCTCCCACCAGACCAGGTTGCTCCAAGTCCCATCCAGCCTGGCCTTGAACACCTCCAGGGATGGGGCAGCCACAGCTTCTCTGGGCAACCTGTTCCAGTGCCTCACCACCCTCATGTTCAAGAATTTCTTCCTATTATCTAATCTAAAACAATTACCCTTCATCCTATTGGTCCCCTCCCTGATAAAGAGTCCCCCCCCCATCTCTCCCATAGCCCAAGATATAGGTAGGTTGCTATAAGGTCTCCCTGGAACCTTTTCTTCTCCAGGCTAAACAACCCCAACTCTCTCAGCCTGTCCCCATGGCAGAGGTGCTCCAGCCCTCACAACATCAATAATCCACAAATTTCAGGCTTCCTGGTCCATCAGCGTGTGACTGTCCAGGTCAATGCTGGCACAGAGGAAGGCTCTGGCCAAGGGGCAGAAGAAGAGGGAAGGTGCTCTGCAGTTGCAGCCCAACCATGAAACCCCACCCCTGGCTAATTAATTGCACAGTCAGTGCCAAAATTCTATTCCTGCCCTACTAAGCTACGGCCATTTCAAATCCTATTTTTCTTCTCTGGTTGTTTGGCAAGAGCGTTATGTTCCTAGCTTTAAATACAGCTATCTAGGGACTCCAAGAGAGACATTTATTTTTATTATGTTTTTCTTTTGGACTTTATTCACAAAGCCAGCAAGGATAAGAGCTTAAAAGCGGAGACATGAAAAGAGGATGGGAGCTTAAATCAGAAATAGCCTGTCAAGGAGTTTTGGTGAAACATTAGAATCTGAAAACAAAGACTAGACTATAGACAGAATTTCCTTGGTGTTTAAATGCTTATATTTTAGTAGAAAAAAATACCCACCCTGCTTGAAACAGGCTCAGGATTTTTGAGAAGCTGATGGAAGTAATGGAGTGTGACACACATAGCTAGGACACAGAATCCACTGGAAGAAGCGAACGCAGGATCTTTAAGAAGTTGCCAAGACCTGCAGAAGTCTGACACGGGCCATTTCCTCTGAACTGAAGCTCCAAACAAATGACATAGATGGAAGGCTGTTGGAATCCTGAAGGTGAGAGTCTTCTGAGCTGGTACGTGAAATGACCGAGCAGGCCACGTTGAGAATAACCAAGTTACCAAGAGCTTTGAGTGCGTGTATGCTGTGTGAATGTACAGTCACCTCTGTTAAGATGGTCACATTAAATTTTATAACTGAAAACATTTCACATGGAATGAGTTTAATGGGAAGAGAACAGAAATGGAGCAGTTGAACTCGCTCTTTACAACGTAAACAGGTCCAGCTCCAAGGAAATCAAAGGCTGCTTTGGAAGGACACGTAGAAATCACTCAGTGTTTCCCAGCCTCAGGGCAGCTTCAGGCCAGTTCCTTTTAGGTCAGTGACTCTCAGCACCACAGAGGTCCTGCCACCTCTCCCAAAAGCAAGGAGCGACAACAGCCTGTGGTGGAAAATGATCTTCTCCCAGAGCAGAACTTGTTACAAATATCAGACTTAGACCACTTTTAGCATTGACACCTCAGACTGCACTGGACTTGCATCGGTGACATCTGTTGATGGTCACCATAACCAGCAGCACGGGCTGCTCTCGGCTGTCAAGTTTTAAGGGACAAATTTTTACTGAGTTTCTGGACAGGTGAAGGCAGCTCAGGACAGCACACAGCTTCCCAGAGAGGAGTGCCAGAGGTTGTTCTGCGCAAATGATGCTCTCAGAACATGGGCTGAGAGAGAAGAAACAGTGGACATGTGTTCTGGAATGGATATCCCAGAATAAAATAATAAAAAACAAACAAAAAAACCAAACCAAAAACCTAACCCAAAAACCCAACAACTGAGAAATAGATATTCCTAGAGAAGCTGTTGGAATAGAAAATTGAGGCATTCGGAAACCTTGCCAGCATCAGCAAAAACTTTGCCCCAGCTGCCGAGTGCACCTACTGACTTTGGATCAGGTTCTAGAGGGAAATTTCACCAGTTGCAAGAGCTACAAGCTTGCCAGATCCCATCAAAAAATGAGAACTGCAAATGAACTTTTACTGATGACCCTTTAGGTGGTTTAAAAAAAAAAAACCTGCCACAAGAAATCCAACCAAAGAAAATCCATTTGTGTGATTTAAAAATCTATATAGTAGGCAACCCCATAGTATTTTAGATAGAAGACAGTGAAGAGATGTAAATAACCTTTAAGTAGAACGTACTAGAAAACCTGAAGAGATGCTGACAACAAGCCAACAGGCAGTTGGGTTACAGAGGTTAGCTGAGGTATGGTAAGAAGAATTTGAGTTCTTGTTCTGTAAAACTCAGCTTGGGAACTTGAACTCTATCTTCCACCAGGACATCTCTGGGGCACTCAATTCTTCAATATTCAGAAGAATAAAGCAGGTCCAAGAGAACAAACTGGAAGGAAAAATGAGCCACTGTAACATAAAAAAAATAATCACCAAGTGGATTGTAAATCCAGCCGTGTTCTGGTACTAAAGGTGGCAACAAACCTTCTCAAGCAAACCTCTCCATAAAACCCTTTCAGGATACTCTGTTTCATCACGGTGCAGAACAGTGATTTTTTCATGAACTCTTCTAAATTTCAACAGGGTAGGAAAACAGTTACTTTGAACACATCACAGCTCAAGGTGGGCTACAAGCTTAACTTCTGAAGAGGATGGACGTGCCTCCTGCTGTACCCAAACTGACTTCTCTGCCCCCTCCTCCTCAGGAAGGGCTCTGGGAGACAAAGTGTACAAAACCTTGGAAACTGTAAACACTCAATGCCTAAGTTATGCTTAAATACAGCAGATCACTACTGCACCTGTAAAGTATAACAATCATTTAGATAACAGGCACCTGGAACTACTAGGCAAAGGAAAAAAAATAATTCCAAAGATAGACTGAAAGCGATGGGGCCTGACAGAAATGTCTATTTTGTTGAAAAAGAGCAAGATACTCACATTTTGCTCACTGCAGTGGCAAGAAAATTGCAGTAAGTATTTAGTGGAATTGGCATTTCCCCCTTCCCCTCTTCTTAAGTAAAAGTTGCTCTCTTAGTAGAAGATACTTCCTTTCATGCCTTCATATTATGGAAGAATTTAATGAATGATCAAAGATACATTCCCTAAACAAGAAGAATTTCTTAAATATTACCTCTTGCTAAGGCAGTAGAAGACCTTCTAAGCTGGTTAACTCAGAGACTGATTGATTTTCAGGGTTGTATTTCTCTACTGAGATCTTTAGACAACAGCGAGTCAGGGGGATCTGAAGCTTAGAAGCAGGAGCTTTGTCAATCATCACAGAATCCTAGAGTCATTTCAGTTGGAAAAGACCCTTGGGATCATCGAGTCCAACCATCTGCCCCACTCTTCAAAGTTCTCCCCTACACCATATCCCCCAACACCACATCTAAATGACTCTTAAACACATCCAGGGATGGGGACTCAGCCACCTCCCTGGGCAGCCTATTCCAGTGTCTGACCACTCTTTCTGTGAAAAATTTCTTCCTGATGTCTAGTCTAAACCTACCTTGTTGCAGCTTGAATCCATTCCCTCTCGTTCTGTCAGTAATTGCTAGGGAGAAGAGACCAGCAGCAACCTCTCTATAACGTCCTTTCAAGTAGTTGTAGAGTGATGAGGTTTCCCCTCAGCCTCCTCTTCCTCAAAATAAGCAGTCCCAGCTCCTTCAACTGCTCTTCATACGATCTGTTCTCTGGACCCTTCACCAGCTTCGTTGCCCTCCTCCTCTCCAGCACCTCAATATCTCTCTTGTATTGAGGTGCCCAGAACTGGACACAATACTCCAGGTGTGGCTTCACCAGTGCTGAGTACAGGGGGACAATCACCTCCCTACTTCTGCTGGTCACACTATTTCTAATACAAGCCAGGACACCATTGGCTTTCTTGGCCACCTGGTCACACTGACGGCTCATATTCAGCCGCTTGTCAATTAGAACCTCCAGGTCTTTTTCTGCCAGGCAGCTCCAGCCTCACTGCCCCCAGCCTGTAGTGGTGCATGGCGTTACTGTGGCCCAAGTGCAGGACCTGGCACTTGGCCTTGTTGAAGCTCATACCATTAACCTTGGCCCAATGATCCAATCTAAGTCTCTCTGTAGAGCCTCCCTATCCTCATGTGAATCAACACTCCTGCTTAACTTGGTGTCATCTGCAAACTTGCTGATGATACACCCTATGTCATTATCAAGATTGTCAATGAAGATGTTAAACAGAAATGGTCCCAACACTGAGCCCTGAGGCACACCACTTGTGACTGGCTGCCAGCTGGATTTAAATCCATTGAGCACCACTCTTTGGGACTGGCTCCCAGCCAGCCAGTGCTTGATCCAGCAGATCATATGCTCATCCAGGCCGTGCACAGCCAGTTTTTCCACAAGAATTCTATGGGGGACAGTGTCGAATGCTTTTTGAAAGTCCAGGTAGACCAGACTTAATAATCCATCCGATCTGAACTATGGAAATATAAACTGTACTGTGTCAGGAGAGGTACCACCAACGGAGAGAGAGAAGGATAAATGATAATGTTCATTTCACTCCGGAACTCAGGTGTAAAGAAACAAAACCAGAACAGATGCAGGGAAGGGCTCCAAATATGATCAACATGCTCTAGATCTGGGCAATCCTCCTTCAGCAGGGGAGTTGGACTAGATGATCTCTATGGTCCCTTCCAACTCTAAAAATTCAGTGAAATTCAGTGAAAACAGAGTTGCACTTGTTACTGTTAGAGGACAATGCAATGCCTGAGAAGAATTTTACAATCTTGGTCTAAACATCTGCAGGGGCGAGGGGAAGGAAGAAAAAAAGGCAAGGATTCAACTTATCCTACAACTGCATATGAGGAAGTGCATAAACACTAGTGTTGGTAACATACAAGTATGTACCAGCAGTTTGTTAACAGGGTAGGTATTAGTATGGCAACAAAGTTAAGGGAGAAATCCTTAGGAATTAATTTTCAGAGCAAAGAGGTTTTTTTTTTTTCAGACTGAAGTTTGCTTAGGAAAAAAAAATTATGCCTGCACCTGCTTCTATAGTACACTAAGCCTGGTCAGTCCCCTGCTGCTCATATACCTAAAATATAAGCAGCTATAAACATTTAAAGACACTCATCAGGTAAAGCTTATAGATACGGTTCCAACCAAACACATTTGTAAAAACAAGTTCCACAGCAATATGATTAAAGGATAATAAAAATATTGCAACTCAGATTTTTGGCAAACATTTTATAATTTTTATATAAAAATCTCAGTAAGAAACCAAGCAGAATATCTGACGGAAACATCTGCCTTACAACAAGTTCAAAAAAAAAACTCACAAAAGAAAAAGAGAAAAAAAAAATTAAAATAAAATTCCCTCCCCCCCAATCCTTTTTAATTAAAAATCAGAATATCAACAAAACACTTAAAATAATCTCAGATTGTTTGGCAACTCATCACATAACAAGAGACACATTTGATCATAAGAAAAGTTTAACTTTATATACAACTTCACTTGAACATTTGCTCTTACCAGAGTTAATATACATTAAAAAAAGATTCTGGCAATAATACCAGGTTCTATTTTTAATACCTGCGTATAAAATGTAACATAAAATGCTGAAGCTCTATAGTTAGGAGAAGTGACATTTGCTTTCAATGGGTCCCTCTTTGTTGAAAAAGACAAATACTGAAAGAACAGGTGTTCAGTTGCAAAATAAAACTGTTCCATTTCAGGGTAGTGTTGGCTGACTGAATAAATCTAACCTAATACTATTTACTTCTTGAGGTTGGTAGTAAATTCACAAGTGAAAATATAATCTAGTAAGATTACATTTGAAATTTTATACTTTGTCACAACTGTGAACAGGAAGGAGCCAAGTCCCTTTCACTATGCTAAACTACTTTAACGCATGCGAGAAAAATACTTTACCAACTGTCTGAGCGTATTTTAGAGAACTTCAGGTTTTGGACAGCCCTGGGGGAGCGGAGGAGAAGTTTCCTACTGACATCTGCATAGAATGTAAAATATATAATTAAAAAAACCTAAGGTATATACTAAAGTTTACAGACCAATGCTTTCCATATAATAAATAAAATGTCCATCGTCGATTAGATTCATACACAGAGTAAAATACAACCTATTTTTACAAGTTTATATACAAAATGTATTAGTAGGCCCAGGGGTGCCTCATGGGTTGGAAGCATCTGCATTAGCATGTCACATTGGGAAACCCCAACTTTCCAAGTCAGTGATAAAATATATAACTACTTTGTTTTTCATTCAGATACAAAGTAAACTTATTTTTTTTCATCTGAAATAAATGTACATAATATTCTGTATAAACAATAGTTTATAAAGCTGTTTAAAATGTAACTTAAAAGTACTGCATTGATTAACTTAGACCTCTGAAACAAGCACGTGCAAATCCCTTTGCTCTAAAAAAAATAGAAGCACAGATGTTTTTTTTTTTTCTTTTGACTCTTCCATGAACAGTACTAGCAGGTAAAGATTATCGTTTTGCTTTCTTTACTGGTGTCTCCTCTGTTTTCTGCTGGCCTTTCCTCCGTACCACTGTCGTCGGGCTGTCTTCCCTTTTGCGCTTGGTACACTGCACCTTTAGCCTGAAAAGCATCATTAATAGTTATTTAGCAAGGGTAGGAGCTGTAAAAACAAAAAGGGTGGTCAGTCACAATCCTGAGAATTCCATCCACACACACACGAGGGAGTAAGGGCAGACATCACGTACCCTTATCTCTAAGCGTCCATATTTGAGCCCACCACGTTTCAGCTGCAACCAATTACAAGTGTGGCTTAAACTCTTGGCCATTCACAGCCATGCAAAGTAATTAACATGAGGTGAAGAGACAGCTGATCAATACACAATACACACGTTCCTGAAGCTCAGTTTGAAGACACTGCCACATTTCAGAGCAGATTGCAACTAAATGCATTTGGCACAGAACCCATTTTACAGGTAACATATGAGATAAGTAACTGTGCATCATATTTATTACTCCCTTGAGATTTTACACTGTCATCTCAACTTTAAAATGTGTAGCAGGGAAGGAAGGAAAGGGAAATATTTTCAAAACTCGACTTAAGTTTCTCCTCCTTTATCAGCTGATGTTAGAAAAATCTTTGAAGCACCAGAATCCTTTCATCACATTGCTTTAACATGAACTACAGCTGCTCTTCCCCTCATTCAGGTAAGAGTCACAGATCAAGTTAAAATACTGTATAACAGCATTTTTCAGATTCTCTCAAGAGGTTTCTGAGGATGGAATGAAAAAACATCTCATTTTCAAAATGATAAAAAAATGAAGAAAAAACACATGAAGAGAAGAAAATCCTTTAAAAGCTTTCATATATCACAAAAGAACAGAATAACGCAAAGCTAGGCTGCTGTTCAGATTCTGAGGCAGTAATTACATATAAGGAGAGGATCAATGTAGTGGCTTCCAAAACAAATAATAGAAGTGGATTCCACTTTAATACTTACTGTGTCAATGGAGGAGATTTATTAACTTTTGTATCGCTTGGCGATCTCTTTTTTGCTGCTAGGTTCTGTCGTTTTCTAGGAGAAACTGAACTTGGACTACTGCCTTTGGAAGTTGCACGTGTGGTTGGCTTGCTGGGCTGCTTTCTGTAATACAAAAGAATGATGAATGTATATATAACAAAATACTTTCACCAAGTGACTTTCTTCTTGCATTCCAAGTGGAGAAAATCAAGACCGCCCAGTATTTGCAACAAGTAAATCAAAGCTGCCAAAAGCAACATTGAAAAAACCCCACATTTGCATGGTTAGAGACACAAACTGCAAGGCCAAACTGTGTATTTTCATATCAAATGCAAAATCAAAAGGCTGTTTTACTGACTACATTTAACTACATAAAAGTCTTAGTTTCAAATGTGCAGTAATTCTGGTACGTAAGTGCCCCTGTTTAAAAACTAGCTTGTAATAGCAGAAGAAAAAAGAAGCAAAGGCAAAGAGGCTGTAAAAGAAAAGAGAATTTGCTTCTCCAGTGTAAAGAACTCCTATTAGCTCCAGTATTCACCGGTTCAGCAACACAAGAACCTTGTTAATGGTGATCAACTGAACTGTTTGGAAAACAGGTTACCTAAGTCAGAAAAAACTGATAAACCAACAATGCTGGAGATCAAGAAATGGCCCCCTCTACAATGATTTCCAAATGCACTTATAAAAAACGGTCTTTGCAGCACCTTAAGACAGAGCTGCTTTGTTACAGCCAGAGCTAGAAAGACAGCACCAAAAAGCTGAGACACAAACACACACATCCCTAAATAAGAAAGCAGGCATTTCCGCAAGCAATCAGAATGAAAGCACTAGTATTTTAAAGTTCATTACAATTTTGTGTAAAACCCTCACAGTTTTTATTTAAATAAAGACTACATAACTGCTTTCTGATTCATCTCTGAAATTCGGAATTCAAGACCCTACTGTGAACAGAGCTTCCAATAAGCCCCAAAGGCTAACATGTAATATTACATCTAGGAATGAAGTAAATCCAGTGAATTTACAGAAATCTCACCATGAACATAAAAACCCAAAGCCCAGGCTCCAATTCTGTTCTGAAAGGCAGCCACATAAATTAAAACTTCCCAAAGCTGCTATCTTTCTTTGTTTCCATAACAAAGTCAAGAGGACGAGCTCTGTTATAATTCATTTTGCCTACAAAAAGGCAGACTTAGGCTGAGGGTGATGAAGAACTGCTTCTTGAAAACAGAACTCCTGCTACCACACCAGTCTTTTGTGGTCAGATTGCTTTCCGAGCTTGCAGATCACCTGCAGATTCAGGTTTTCAACTTACCCAACTCCTGAGACATCACCAGGGTGAAGACTGAGTGTCAACAGGAGGAATTCTTACCTTCTGACATACTCAAGTATGTCTTTTGAGACCCTAAATGTTTCCCTGCCTCCCCTTTTGACTCTTTATACCTACAAGAGTGGTACTAGACTTAGAACCAAAATTATTTGGGAACCTCTCATCAATTAAAAAAAATAAATAAATAAAACCAAACCCACACACACTAGAACCCCACACAAGCAACAAACAACCCAAAACAAACCCCACAACAACTGAGAACAATGTAGAACTGCCCCCTGCTATTGCTGTCTCTGCACACAGTTACCTTTGAGCCTCTAATCTTGTGGCTGATCTAGTTGTGGCCCCGGAATGTGCTTCGTCATCTTCCTCACCATCTTCTTCCTCACCTTCCTCCTGCTCTTTTAGTTCATCTTCAGAAGACGTTAATTTCCGACGTTTTCTTTCTGGCTCCAGTGTTTCTGTCCATGTAAAATTTTACACATGTGCTATAATTTTCCAAAAGCCCTCCAAAAGGATATGGACACTTAGTTTAGAAAAGGTATTCTATTCACAAATCCCATTTTAAGTAAGTAATTTTCCATTTCCTTTATCCTTCTACATTTTTAATTCACACTTGTTTGACTTAATCTTGCTAACACATTCACCATCGTTTACTTATGCAGCTCATAGCCAGAATTCATAGAAAATTCATGAGGCTTTATAGAAGCATCTGTGATGTAGCAATTCTGACATGAGATTACAGCAATTTACACATATTTACATAATATTTACACTAGCTGTAACTCAATGATTTTTCCTCAAGAAAGGAAAATTGAATAAAGCTTATCTTGTTGCTATTAGTAAACAGAAAGGCACAGTAGTATCTTCTCATTCTGTCAGGAATAGCACAGTTTTATGTTTTTACCGGTTTCCTCTGATTGAGTCAGAGAACGCCTGGGCTTTCTTCCCCTTTTACGCACAATCATTTCTGCTTTCTCAGCTTCATCTTCCTGACAAAATAAAATGGAAGCAAGTAAGGCAAGAACAGTTTAATTTAAATACAAGACAGTCATTTTTCATTACATACTGCTTATAAGCTTACAAATTAAAAAGGTTGCACTTACATTTATTGTTTCTTTCTTATTAGATATGTCTGTACCTAAAAGAAAAGGAAAAAAATCTTAATCCTTTGCCAATCAGTTTAAAAAGGAGTTCTTCCAAACTGTCAACTTTGCATAAACATCACAGAAACTCAGAAAGCATTTAAAGTCTCCATCTAATTTAGAATATGGCTTTGTTGTATTTTGTTATATACAGAGACTAGGGCAATGATTAATTTTTTTTTTTAGTAGTAAGGCTTTATATAACTGAGGTTATTTATCGTTTTGTTGCATATGCTGTTTTGTTTTAATGGAAAAGCAAAAAAGTTACTTACCCCTTTTAACTACTATTAACCAATTACAAAATCACAGAAAAATTTAGCTTAGAAGGGGCCTCTGGAGGTCATCTACTCCAGCCTCCTGTTCAGAGCATGGCTAAATTAATGCATCTGATCATACTGCTCAAGATCTTGTTCAATTCAATTCTGAAAGCCTCCAATAACGTGGTTTCTCCAGGAAATCTCTTCCAGTGCTTAGCTATGCCCATGGTGAAGCACCAAGATGGCTGTAGAAGACAATACTTAAAACTTGTCTAATACCTGATATGCAAATTACATGACTGTTTCTGTTAAAGTACTTATTTCCAATTCAGTACTTCTTACATACTGGCCTGTGCATGTTCAAATGCATTTATAAATCTAAAACCCATGTCTCAACCTGGCCTCTCTCTGTGGTAGATACTTACCACTTCTGCCCTGACTAACTCGATAACAAAAAGATTATTTTACAAAGCTTCTGAGCTTCGTCAAATTGAATTATCTGCAAAACTGAGGGAATCTTTAGATTCCTGCATTAGATTATCTGCAAAACTAGGAATCCTTAGAAATAGAAGGAGCAAAGCAACCTAACCAAAATAAAGTTTTTATACCTTTTTATACCTTTTTTTTTTTCCTGCCACAAGATTGTTGACTATTTTTGTTTTCTGAAAGCTACACAAGAGACAAACTCTAAACCCATCCCTAATTAGAGTGATAGAACAAACAGAAGGATGTCAATGCAACGGCTCAAAAACAGAACTCACAGAACAGAAACATAGAATAAAATTCACATACAACTTTTTTGGAGTTCCTTTGTTAAGTTTATGCAGAAAAACCTTTTACACAAAAGCAAACTAAATAAAACGCAAAGATGTTTGAACAGTTGTTCAATAAAGAAATGCAATAAAACATAGGATCTGTCCACTGTATTAAGTATTTTACATAAAATAAGTCTAACATAACTAACTTTTACTAATTCTGTTAGTAAACATTACTGACATTTACTAATTCCGTTGCATTCAAAAGACAGATGTGTCAAAACTCTGGTACATTTTGGTAAACATGTAGCAAAATGATTTTTGATAGAAGAATACTCTGTTTAAGTGTAAGATATGCCTTTCTTTTCAGACACAATCCTCTCTTTAGAATGTAAAAATGTAGTACTTCTGCCTCAAGATAGGTATAGAACCAAAAAGCTACAGTACATATAAATCTTACTAACTTAGCAGCAGCCACTGATTAGTGCAAAATAATTGTAGTTTCAAGCTCAATGTCAGTATTAGGGGAAGATGCTGCCTTCAGAAACCAGATGTCTCTTAACTGTGAGATTTGCACTGACAGAAGAGAAACTCTCTGCTCCCCACTCTCCATGTGAGTCCGACCCATCACAAACCCTCATGCAAAACACCCAGAAATTGCCAAAATAAGTGAACTGCACAGAAGGATTCCACGTTGTTTCCTTTTCTCATATGAATGCTAACACATGATGAAAAGTTTAACAGTGTATTTTAACCACTTTACCCACTCTCCTTAATATCGCTGTGACATCAACATCTTTTTACCCAGAAAAGAAAGTGTTACTTCACAGACTAAATTAAGCTTTAAGTACATAGTCAGGTGTCTGTGCTTTTGAATAAAAAGCAAACCAGAATGCACTTTTACACTTTCCTTGCATTCTTATCTGTTCTCTTTACAGCTGATAGCAACCAAGTACCTCACAACCAGCTAACCCTCCAGAGACAAATTTTGAAGCATATGGATTAAAGCTGACATTTTAACAAATGCAGAGAAAATAGGAAATAGTCCATATATACAGTGCAGCCAGATTCATACTTTTGTAGAAACCTAAACTTTTGGAAATTCCAGAAGATTTGTTTTGAAGGTTTGTTTTCTCAAACTTGCTGCATGTTTGTATTTGTTTATAAACCATTTTTTAACCTGCTTTTCAGGTTCATTGTCTTCCTGAATGGATTTCCAACTCTATTTTATGAATGGCCATAATCAAAAAGACACGTTTAAACTAGTGCAGTTTAGACTCCATACATGTAAAAAATTAACCACATCTAAAATTCACCAAGGTGTAGCCTATTACAAATCAAACATGTTTGAATAGGAAAGAGAAATAGAAAGATATGTCATTTGATTTGACTTAAGTTTGAAAAGTATGTTTCTGAATAAACTGAAGCGATCATCTTCTAAATATCTAAATATCACAGCAGTCGTGAAAGGGGAAAGAAATACCCCCTCAAGCTACCTCTAAGCTCTTCAGGCACATATCCAAAGATAATGCAAATAACTGAACTAAATTTGAAACTTTAAAACTGTTAATGTAATAGGTGTGACTGATAGTCTCTGTATAAAAGAAAATTAGCAGAAATGGCAAACAGCCACTGAGAACCAGTTTGATGGGGTACCTACCTACCTGCCTCCGAAGCTCTGCCATGTGTCTATCTACACAAACAAAATATTCAGCATATTCTGCAATACATTATTCAGCTGCATCTTTGCAATAAGTTCTGCTCTTTTCAAAATTAAAACTCAGTAGGAGTTAGGACAAGTCTTCACTGTTCTGTCTACTCCAATGTTTGCACACACTGATAATACTGACTGCCAGAGAAGTTTAGGGGGACCCATGCAATTCTCTTAAAAAAACTTTGATTTCTTCCATCTTTTATTTGTTAAAGCAGGTATCATTTGCTTACCTGTTTGAGGCGTTTTCCCTCTACTTCCAAAGATAGGAAACTGCAGCTGAAATAAAAAAGAAGTGGGTTTTTTTTTAATCCAAAGAAAACCAGAAAAATCCGGGATTGTAGTACATAAACACTGAAATTGCTCCCATTTATGGGAGTAGAACTTATCGACAAATCTAGAAATTGTAGCAGTTTCAGTAACCTCATTGATATTAGTCATTGCAATAAAGGACACAAAGTTATAAGCAGTTTCAGTCAAATACATTTCTGAAAACTTCATTATCAACAATAAAAAAAAAAGTTAAGTGCAGTCACTTTATGTAATCACACATACAGATTTGCAGAATTATAAATCACCAGAACCTTGTATTTACTCTGAATGCAGGAAGAGCCATGTGTAACTACTATGATCCCTGTCCAAAAAAAAAAAAATCCAGTTGCTTTCATCACTGCATAACTACATGAGGATGCCTACACTTTCGTTGAAGTAGCAACATGTCCTCAAAGCAGCCTTGGGGAAACTGTCACACGAAGACAGTGCCTCACCTTGCAGAGCCACTGAGATGGAGGGCAGATACCACTCCTCCCAGAGCCAGCCTGTAACTGACTGACACACCAATCATCCACCACTAAGAGGAACAGGAACTTTAAAACAGTCAAACTAGAACAAGACGGTTCTGTTCCAGTACTGAGGGTGCCAAGGCATAGGTATTTTGAGGGGGATTTTAAAATGAGTTTCAACTCTTATTTAAAAGAAAACAAAAAAAAAAAAACCCACCACAACACCAACATCCCCAAAACCAAACCAAGAAAACCGAACACCAAAAACCACATCAGTTCAAATTAGATTTCATGAAACTAATAGTTGGTGAAGGAAAAAATTGATTAGGGAAGATCAGGAATTGCAAAACAAAACTCCAGCTGATCTGTAGAAGGGACAGGACTCAAAGGGCTGCCTGGAAAGCTGCAGGGACAGCACAAGGAGGGAGGAGAACTCCTGCAATCGATAGCCTAGGTAAATTCCCAAGATTTCTGACATACCAGCTGGCACATGACCAGGCAAGCAGAAAGAAAATATGAATTTCAATACAACTTTGCTCTTAAAATCACCTCTTTTCTATGCAATAACTTTGATTCTGACATAGAATTCCAGAGAAAGGAGCCTTCCACCAGAATAAATCCAAGTAGTCATACTCCAAAAATATGCCTGATCCATTACTACCTGTGCTGTAATCCAACTGGATTGCAGAAACACTCCCAGCAGAATACTTTCTTAGCAGCAAATGTACTTCATGTGGGCTAAGAAATTAAGATATTGCTGAGTTTTAAGACAGAGGTATGCTTCATGAGCTCTTCAGTTACTAACCAGCATATGTTTATCTTTTGAATGAACTGTACACATCGTAATACAGATAATACAACTGTATCACACAATACTTCTACAGATATTAAGAGTTACTATAAACTATTATGAGAGATTCAGTAGAGAAAAAAAAAATCTCAAGTTTGCAACACAGTCATGCTCAAAATGACTCTCAGCACAAATCAAAGACACATGTGTGCACAATTAGAGTTTCACCCTATGTATAAGTATATTGCTAGCCAGCTTAACACTTAGATTTGAATTAAGTACGTTCTACTAAGTTTGGTTCTGTTAGGTTATTTGCAGCGTTCAGACTTAATAGTACAATTTGTTTACGAAGTCCAGTTATATTAGGAAATACAATTAATAATTTTGGTTTCCTTGGACTGAACTCAATGATCACGTTTTCCGTGAGATGTTTCTGAAATACCATTAGTTGTTAAACAGACAAATGGCTCTTGAATTACTGTTTTTAAATGCACCCAAACAAAATAAAGGCACTTACATTCCCAGTGCTCATATCAGCTTTTGACTCCCCACCTGAGGGAAGAAATATGAATTCAGAACTTGAATGTCACTATTTTCCTTGTTTTTCCACACAGGTTAATTATGAACTACTTACCACCAGGCTGTACAGCTTCAAGAGGGTATTTACGAGGCCTTCCCCTTCTCCGTTTCACTATTACGGGTTGATTTTCCTATTAGGAGTAAAGGACAAATATATTTTACTTACATTAATAGACATTTAGCCTTTCAGCAGTACAATGCAAAGACTGCTGCTAACTTCACAACACGATAGCAGCAGTAGTGCTTGTCAGTTTAAAAAATAGAGATGAGGCAGGTTTCATAGGAAGACATTTTTTCATAGGAAGATTCCGTGTTATGAAATCCACTGGGACAGCTGAAAAGAAACAAGACAGCTCCCACTTGCACAAAGTCCTCCGTGGGTGACCTCAGGCACAAAGCATGCCTGAGGACACAGTGCCTTCTGCCTCTTCCCTTTTCCCAATGCCACATAGCACAGCTACATCTTAACAACAGTTGATTAAGTGCTATTAAACAGTGAGTATCCCAGTTACCCCACTGGTAACTCTTTTATATAAACAGGGCCTTTAGTAAAAAGGGTCCTTACTTTGTGAAATACAACTTTAAGTAATGAATAGGATCCAATGTAACAAACACTCTTCAGTAATGAACAGATGAGCAGATCACAGAGATCCCCAATAACAGACTTTAACCTTCTTTACGTGTAAATTTGGGAAGTGCCTCATTCAGCATTTATTGAAGTCTTGGGGTACCTCCTCCATGCAACGGATCTTAGTGACTCAAGGCTTGCGTGAACAACGATAATTTATTCTTTAAACTTCCTTCCACTTCCAAATTAGAGGCAAAAAAAGCAAATACCAAACCCCAAGGTCTTTATGAGAACTGTATCCATTTTTTGGGAGCAGAAACAATTGTAATCTCTAGGGTCCAGACATTTTTTTGCAACCACCAGTATAGAACATCACAAGTATATGCCTAAGAGATAATAGAGTTTTAAAATTGCTGAATGATAATATTTTCTGTAAAGACAAGCCATTTGTTAGTGACCAAACTGCCCACATCAAAGTTTTTCAGAAAATGTGATTTCTATACAACACAACTCTGTAGAATTGCTTTCTATACAATTAAAAAACACTATTAAATGTAGGAAAGGACAATTCTAATTCAATATTTTATTTCTAATTCAATAATTAGTCACTTATGTCTTATGATCTGTGAGTTTATACTCTGTGACACAGGACTACACGAGTACTTTACAGTACCAAGCAAATTTTCACCCCCATTGCTGTGTTGGTGAAGTCAAAGCTTTAGTACTTATTTTCAGTGTGAACCTGCATTATCACAGTTAACATAAGACCACTGACCTCTGGAGAATTTTCATTTGATTCTAGGCCATGCTTTTCCTTTTCACACATTTCCTGTTCGATGGTAAAATCGTCTTCACACATACAAAAAAAAACAAACAAGAAGAGAGAAACTGTAAACCTTTGTTTTATTAGACAAAGGTACAAGCCACCGTGTCTGGACTACAAGGATTATTTCATTCTATAGCTCAAAGTTCCCTACAAACATCCATCAGAAATTAACACTATTTGCCTTGTAGCAACAATATACTGGTCTGCCAGAACGCTCCCCTAACACTAGATGAGCTAAACATGTCTTCTAATTTATGGTAAAAACAAAAGCT
Source organism: Scolopax mira (assembly GCA_004320125.1). Classification (NCBI taxonomy): domain Eukaryota; kingdom Metazoa; phylum Chordata; class Aves; order Charadriiformes; family Scolopacidae; genus Scolopax; species Scolopax mira. Next base: position 33,304 of record BJBW01010244.1, read on the forward strand.
CAAGGGTGTGAACCACTGTAAAACAGTAAGATAAACACAAGCTGCTATTAAATTTTCTCCCATGTTCCATGAAACAGGGAACTGAAGATACAAGCTCATTGCAGAACAGTTTCAGACTTGTCAACGTGCTCACTGGAGAGACAAAGCTATGAGTGGGTCAAACTAACATTGGGAAAGATACTCACTCTGTTCACACAGAGAGACTGGAGTTACATCAAAGCCAGCATTAACACTGTGCACACATCATCCTTTATTATTTATGTTCATGTAATTAATAAGTCAACCGTGATAGTGCAACTTGCCTGCTCTTTCCTGATTGTTTTTTTTCTACTAAAACAAACAGGACTGATTTTGATGGTGAATTTTCCTACTTTCCCAATTTCTAAGTTCCAAGTTCCAAATTTCTCTCAGAATCATTCAAACAAGAAGAAATCATCATTCAGTAAGGGTTCAAAAAATTGCCCGGAATGGGCAATTTCATTACCTTTTTCTTCCATAGTACTTTTAGGAGATGTATGCTTTACATCAATTTCTTTGGACTCTTCTGCTGTACCACCTGAAATAACTTCCTAAATTATTTAGAAACAACAAAGAAAAGAGCATCTTACTATATATTAGAGATCATTGTCAGTTACGTACACTAAAAAAGCCCCAAACATAAGCCCCACCCCATAATACACAAGTAGTTATTCTATTCATCAAGGTTTTGTAATGTCTCTTAGAAAATTTGATACTGAGAAACTTCAGGAAAACCAGTGGATGAGATAGTCACCAATATTCTTCATGTATTGCTAAAAGGAACATCTATTTTGTCCTGAATTACTGTTTTGACTTAGAAGGATCAGTGCAAACACAGAACTCGGGTCAAGTTTGATACCCTCTTGCAGATCTCAGATCAGTATGAGCATGAAGATGCTGAACCAGCTGGATAGCTGGGCTCCAGCAATACTCCATGTAATCTCAAACTCCTAACTATTGTGCAGATTGGTCCACCACACCTCAAAGGGATTCAGGAGTTGTGCACAACACCACAAATCCTGCCTTTTTCTTTTTTTTTAATTGTCTTCCCCTAGACCATCATTCTGTAGTCAGTTATTTCGCATTCAAGACAATGCAAAAGTAGTTTACAGTTAATATAGAAAACACCTCCCAAAATGAACTGCTACAGAGATACAAACTTAAGACTTCTATCTTATTTACATTACAATTGCAGAACATTCTTTTTAATGTTCTTGAAAATACCTTGATGTTATCAGGTTTCGTTTTGGAACTTTGATCATCATCTTTTCTCACATCCTGAGAAATCAGCTGGTTGCCTGAAAAAACAAACAACAGTTCAAGTGTTAAAGAACAGCCTTATGCATTTGTCAGATTTTGATGCCAGTTTTATATCAACTCATCATTAGCAGGATTAAAAAGACTCTGAAAAGCAGCATCTTCTTTACAAAAATATGATCAGAAAGTTATGCTTTCTGATCCCCGTTCCCTCTTTGAACAGGGAAGACAAAACAATTACAGAAAAGAATTCCATGTTACTTGTTGTATGTTATAGGCAGGGTTTGGTTTTTTGTTTGTTTTTTAAAATATGCTAAAAATTGAAATTTGAGAGGTACCACATCGAGAAAAAAACCCATCAATCTAAACTTCAACTCACCCAGATACAGAAAGCAATTAAAGTGTAACACTATAATGAATGGCTTCTAATTACTTCATCAAATCAAAATTCTAACAAGCAGAATAAAAACTGTTTTAAAAAGTGTCATTATTAATTATCCTAATGTTTTGTTATTGTTATGGAGCTGAATAGACAAAAGCAGGTATTACAGGTATTACATAGTCAGTCTCATCATTATTATGTCAGCAAAATGTCTAACTTATTTGTAAGTTATTTTATCCAATTTTAATTTAGAAATGTTTATTCCTTTGAACGGACTGACTTCCTTGTCACTTTTTGCTTCTAGACAGATAAAAGGTTACACTAAAACACAGTTCTTTCCAGTCTAACAGAAGGAAGCATCCAGCCTCACGAAGTCTATTGAATGGCTAGATTCTCCCTTGATGATCAGCTTTCCTCAGCTTTCAATTCCTTCCCTGTGTTTTATTTAAAAATGATAAAAATAGTAATTATTTTGAAGACTAAACAAAAAATGTTGGTTCACTTATGATCAAAAAACCAACTATAATAATCTTCCATGCAGTATTAAATTTGTTACCCTGTGTTTTTATTAAGTGTAGTACTAAAAGTTGTTTTGGGAAGAACAATTGCTTTGGAGCTTGCAATTCCCCATATTCCCCATTCTTTCCTCCAAAATACCACTTTATGGCCTAGTCACAATAGAATAGCTTTACAAAATTTGTGTAGTTCTGTATCACTTACATTTTTCTTTATCCATTGCTCCTGAAGATTTACATTGTACTTCTCTAGATCTATGTTCTTCAGTTACCTGGGTATCCAAGTTTTCCACCTACACATAAAACACAAAGAAAGGTAACTCTTTATCTTGTTTTCCCAAAAAGTTTATAAACGCAGAAGGGAGAAAGTTCTTCCTACCTGCTACTTTTGAGCCCAACATGCGTTAAAATGGAAAGTAGCAGTATTACAAAAGCAATGTATTCCTAGAGCTCAAGTAACGTTACTACTATAGGACAGCAATGAAAGAACTTCTGACTTGTCATATTTTCAGAATTTGTAATCAATATTTTCAATAAGAAAAAGTCTCAGCTTTAAAGCACCCTACCATGTGCTTTAAAAGCAGTTTATCACGGCAATTCACACAAAATATTTTTGGATTTAAGAGGACACTCTCCTACATGCAGAAACAGAAGCATTTCACTAGCACCAGAAATATGGTCAACCAGCATTACAATATAGTAATAAATAAGTTTACTACTCAAGTTTAAGACATTACAAACACATTTTTTAGCTTGTTATTGGCATTAAGCACCTTGTTTCTGCTCCATAAGAAACATTTCATATTCACAACTTTCCCAGTCATTGCTTTCATACTTATAGTCTCCAAGTTCCTATGAAATCACAGTAGACTCCTATTAAAAGAACAGGTTTCTAGTCCTGATCAAAAGCCCTGAGAATAATCTCTATTTTTGTCCTCCGTTCTTAAGGAGGACAATAGAGCTTCTCTCTTCTGCCAGTTAGCAACAGTCTTGAACTACTCATAGACTGTGGAACACAAGATTTATTTACTGGCAAATTTGAAAGTATAATTAAACATCAACCTACACAGCTGCACAGTCTCAATATACATAGGCTCTGCATATACAAAAATAATATTTTCCTTTAGAGACTATTTAATGTAAATAGAAGTAAATGCAAGTAAGAAAAAAAAAAAGGCAGCACAGACTTAAGAAAAAACCAAGAGCTTACATGCAAAGTTTCTCTTTCTAAAGCAGTATTCTTCTGCAGTGAATCTGTTAAGAGATAATTACAAAAATAATCAGAAAAGCTAAGCAACAGCAGAGTATCATAGTATCCTCTACTTTCCTCTCTGAAAGGATTCCAGAGTACCTGAAACTATGCAGAACTTACTTTCAGGCTGGATCATGGGATGAAGTAAACTGTGATGAAAACTATACTGTAACATCATGCTTCCATAGACCTAAAGTTTGCATAATTGTATTAGTGAGATCTGTAGCTGACAGAGTGTATGTATGGAAATTGCCCAGGTACTAGACTCTACTGTATCCTTAATTCTGGTTCTGATAAACTAGAGCCTTGGCATTTAATATCACAAAGATGTGGAAAATAATAATTATGAAATATGGGAGCTGATGAGTGCTCCGCGTTTCTGAGAAGAATTCTGTAACTTTCAAAGCCATTTCATATAGATACATGAAGAGAATCATAAAGAAGCTGCTCCATTGAGTGTTCTACAAAACCCTAAAGTTTCATAAAGGCACTGATAATATTTTAATTACAGAAAAAGCTGCTAAAACATTCCAAACAGTTTTCCTTTCAGCTATAAGAACACAAACCTACGATCCAATAAAACCATTCTATTCTACATAAAATCCTACAGCATTTGTAGCTCATTTCCTAAATAGAAACGTTTTAGCACCAATTCTTCCAAAAACACAAGTGCTTAGTTGCACAACATCTTTCCATTTTTAAAACAGTGTCAAATGAAGAGCTAGATCCTACCCACTCAAACAGCAATGTTTTGTTTACATTCCAAGGAATCTTGGACTATTAAACTACTGTGTCTGCTGTTCATACTCATGACAGGACATACATTTGTCTTTTAAACAACTTCCTTTTACGTATGTTGAGCTATATGTATATACGCATGTATATGTATATATATAAAGAGAGATTATTGTGTGGTGGGGGAGAAAGAGAAAAAAAACCCTTCTACCAAGAGATACAAAGCATTATTCTTCAGTGTGTGTCACATCCAACATGATTTACACAACAAATGGATTTTTGTTAAACATTTTACATGGAGCAAGATTATCACAGCTAGTTCAATCCGCACATTTTAAATTTTAAGTAGTGTCTGTCTGGGTGACTGAGTGATGTGAAGTGGAACAGTTTTTCAAGCACTTCAAAGAAATCTCACAGTAAAGAAAAACTAATAATAGTTTTGGATCTGCTGAAGAAGATCACATTCTTCTAACCCATTCTCAGGGTTTACATTTTCTCTCTCATGAGCAGAGGGTGTCTCTTATCACAAAGATGAATACACCCCACCATTAAATCAGGTATGTGAATTTGACCTAGGCCAAGAACAAGAAGGAATCCGAAGTTTTATACCAATGCCAATATCTCACCTTACTCCTATTTCTGCCTTCTATTTGGTAAGGAGTTATTTTGGGATGCATCTCTAGAAATTCACAAGTGAGCTTTACAATTGCAGGTTTTCAGCTGCAACTTTCCATAAGAGGAAATGCATCTTTAACCTCTTCGGACTCTATATAGGACAGTACCACTGGTGCCTCTGGCAAGTCATTTTAGCTTTGCTTGTTACTCCATTAATTGAGGATTAACTCTCATCTGGTAGTGTTGTAAACATCTCTGTAATGCATCTGGAGCACAAAATCCATCAAGATCAGAACAAAGTAGGGGTTTGTTTCTGCTTTAGTAGGAAAACCATGCAACTGCAACACATTTTAAAATAATGTGGTTTTGGGAAACATTCTTGCGTTTAAGATTAGTTTAATACATGAAAAGGGAATTACTGAGCACAGGTTCAGGTTGACTAATTGAGATTTCTAGTTCAGTGATTACCTACTTGTAAGTGCTCTTCAAATTTCATTGGTGAGCAAATAATAAAAAAAAATAAAAAAATCTTTCTGTAAAGTCTCTGTGACTCCAAGACATACACTAATGTTGTCATAGCCTCAAAGGGCCTGTCACAAGACCTGAAATAAACATGTTCCAAGTTTAGAGGGAAGAAAGCCATTCTTTGGTGAAGTTCCTCTGTCTTTACCAAGTAAACTTTTTTCTATATACGTTAGCAGTCTGCTAATTTGAAATCCTAAATGCTTTCTACCTTTCTTTCAGCATAACATATTGGAAGAAAAGACTGATCCTCCCCCCACTTCCCACAGAACAAATGCAAAGCCACATGAGCTCCTAGAAACATTTTCAAGATGATTTCTCAGGCTTCCTTCAACCTCTCTGCACAGATCAAATTTAACTCCCCCACGTTGCAAATAACAGTCACATCAGTATGAAAAATAAACAGCTACCAGTATAAAAGTCACCTTTTTGAAGCTCCTTCGTATGAAGATCCACGCATACCTCTTCACTTCTTGGACTTTCAGGCTGCTGTGGCTAAACACAAAATCAAAGGAAACAAAAACATTGCAGTCATCCAGAACACGTCTATCTCCCCTCCCTCATGTCATGATGAACATTGTCTTATCATGACCTATAAAAGCCAAAGTTTTATTAACAGAACAATACAAATATTAATAAAGAATGCTGCCAGAGCTTAGTCACATTACTGTTGAACAGTACAACACTATAACCTTGGCCTTAGAGTTCACACTGGTACCAGAATTCAGTTTTACAAGGAGTTCTCAAGAGAAATCTCAGGAAATCAAGGTGCATTGCCTATTCTAAGAGGAGTTCCAAATACAAGCAATATTCTAGAAATGGTCACATACACAGAAAAATATGAATCTGCAACGTATGATAAGGTACAGTGAACTCTTTTCAATTCAGGCATAATGCCTGTATCATAGATAATGCCTGTATGAGCTAAGTGTACTGAAGTCAGATCTGAACATTGTAGACTCAGACACACCGCCATGTAAACATGCCTATATTGACCCTTAAGTCAATAGTTGATCCTATAGGACCAACTTATGCTGGCAAACAGTACAGCTGTTTGCAGGCGTAACTCAAATTGATAAATCACACTAGACCAAAGTTGATTTGAATTTTCCTGAAGTATATCCCAGGCATCAGAACCATGGTTCAGAAATACTCAACTGGTCAGCCCTGGAGCTGAAGCCAGTAACCCTGTGCTGATCCATGCTTTCAGAGAGGTTTGGGAGTCCCTGAACCATGTTTTCCCTCAAAATGTTTATTATCAGAGTTTGGCAAGATATGAAATACATGGACCCAGTCCTGTGTCTGAATGTAGACTTGACCCATCTGGAATCCCAGATAGTGTGGGCCACAGCACAGACAGGCTCAACTTTGGTCTTCCACAAGCTGTAATTGCCTGTGAGCCTCAACACCCTGGATTATCCAGAATGCTCTGCTCTTCTGTTACAGCAGATAGTGGGCTGAAGTTATCACAGTACAGATGGCAGCAAGTGTTCCTCAAACACAGAGAGAATGGGAGAGTCTGAAGACTGGCATGGTAGCAATAGAACAAAATGAACAGCAGTGTATGTTCACAATTTCAAAACACAGTAAACTAACAATTGCCAACACTAAGTGCTAAGGCATATATGACTTTTACAAGTCCTATCACAATCAACGTGCATACACTATGACCTATTCTAAAAAAAGCAGAGTTGTATGTTATGATCACAGGAGGAGCATGGCTGGGTGAGGAGATTGGGCAGGGATTGTTTCCACCACAAAATAACACAGCCCACAATTTAAATACCAGCTGCTTCAAAAAGCACAGCCAAATAATCTGAAAATAACCCTTTGAAAGTTTTGAAGTTCAAATGTCATTTTGCTGCACAAAAATAAAAAGGTACAGTAAGAAAACCTAGCAAGATATAATTATACAAGAAACAGAACAGACAAAATTTTCAAAATAACATAAATACCTCTTCAGTTCTCAAGTTAGTTTCAAATTCTAGTTCTTCTGCCAACTTTGGTAAAGCTGCATTATTGCCTAATGAAATACAAATGCGTTACAATTATTAGATTACATTATTTATCTTATGCTACAGCAGGATGCTATTGCTCAGTACCACCCCACACACAGCACAGGAATTTAATCTCTTCTTGTAGGCAATGGAAACAATAGCAAGTCTGTCTGCAGCAAACCAGATAAAAAAAAATAAATAAAATAGCTTGGCATCTGCAAGAACACAAGTAATTCTATGCCTTCCTCAAGTACAAAAAGATTGGTAAATCCTGGTAGCCCATATTTTCCATAGCTTATTTACAAATTCTGACTTTGACTTTTTTTTCTTGCTTTTCCTTTAAAAACAATACCAGGTTTTCAGACCAAGTTCAGACTGTAAACCTCTGTATTAATTAATGCAGAGTGAATAGTTAATACTGAGGATAATATTTTTCTTTAAGTGACAATAAGATCCAAATCCGCAAGTTCTAAAACTGTGACCACTGAAATTAACCAATTTTCAGAGACTGAAAGCTCAGTAGCTCTTGTGTCAAGGTTATTTCAGAATATCTCAACTCTCTCCCTCCATTTCATTCCCCACAGGAACAGCTGAATGCTATAACATCTGTAAAGCAGGCCATGCAGACAGCACCTTCATAAAGTTTCTACAGCCTTTTGGAGCATCTACTTCAAAAGGTTGTTTATACAGCTTTCCCTAAACAAAAAAAAAATAGTTATAACATGACAATCCATCAATGATGTACGTGCAGTGATTAAATTGTGGTTGTGGTCCACAGAATAAGATTACCATCACCACCATCACCACTAGTACTTGGAGATCCAACATCAATGAGAACTGTTTGCTCAATCAACAAGGATTGAGCAAAGCACCACGACAGGAATACCCAAATGTAGCAGTTTACATTTTCACAGCCCATGTTTGCCTCTGTTCTAAAAATACTGAATATTTATACAACTAGAGAGTTATACAGCTTATACAGCATTAATATAACGATCCCCAAACCTGCAGAGTAAGCTTTCTCACCCCAAATATCAATAAAACTAGAGAATAAAGCCAATCTTTGAGAAACTGGACCTAAAAGCACATTATAAAATGTTACTGTATTTTTTTTCAAATATTAGCAAAGAGAGACACGAGAAAGAAAAAAAATTTAAAAGCAGTACTTGATTGACATCATTCATTCCACTTCCTTTGGTACAAACATAGATGAACAGATTTCTTTACTATTTTTCTGAAGTTAAATTTCTTCAAAATTTATAATGAAGTCATAATTTCAACTTCATTATTCCATCTACAGAATTTATTAATTTTCATAAGCTTGGTGCTTCAACTACACTGGAAAATCAAGGAAGAAAAAGAATGAAAAATAGCAGAATGTTCATTACACGGTATCTTAGGAACCAGCAACCATGCAAGTTCATTTCAGATGTTAGTTTCTCGAAAAATGGATCCAAAAATAAAATACTACATCCTTAATATTATATAGTACCATAACTGACATTTTCTATTTAAAATAGGCACCTATCATCATTGCTTACTTCAAATTTAGGATGACAGTCTGATTACTTTGTAATACAAAGAAAGGACATTTCAAGTGTATTCACAACACAAAATTCAGCCTAAGAGAGTGAATATGAATATAACCATTAACTAACCATCTAGAGGAAATTCTGCAGTTATGATTAAGGATGGCCACTCTTAATCTTCAAAATTACTAAGAAGTTACCTTTTTAAAATGAACACATCTAAATGAAATACATCCTCTTTCCTATTAAAGTATTTTCAAATTTCAAAACGCATAAATAACAAAACCTTTCTGTAGCTCCACAATAATTACTCCTTGCAAAGCACTTCATATATTAGTTCACAATTTTAAGTCAATGTATTTTAATAACTTTTTTGCACTCTAGTAACATTTAATTCTTTTCCAACATACCTTGGATAACTCTGTTCAGTCACTCCTACACTCTCAGAATCACATGCTTATTTAAATATTTGTCACCAATTCTTAAATATATTCTTAACAGTAATTTTGCAACCAACAAAGAAATAAGGTATATTTGAATAGTGTGAGTTATTTCTAATTGCAATCACAGTAAAATGCATCTATTGTGACAGCTTAAAAAAAAAAAAAAACAAAACCAAGAAATCCTCACCTGAATTAAAAGTTGTGTTACTTTTTTGCAAAGTAACCTCAATTCCAATATCATCTATTTTGACCAAGTTTGTTTTGTCATCACTGCTGCACAGCTCTTTCACGTGCAATGAAGGGAAGTCACTTTTTTCCCCTAATTCTCCTTCTATTGTTATTTCACTGTGGTTGGTATTTACAGTCACTTCGTTTGCAGACACTAAGGAAAGAGCCTGTGCTCTAGGCAGGGGAGTCCTTATTTCAGAAAAGTCACTTTCTAAAAGCAAGTTTGAATTAAATTTACAGTTTACATTCCTTAGAGTGTCACTCTCTACCGCTGCTTCTGAAATCTCACAAGACAGTTCTGATGTAACATCCTCATGCACATCATCTTCGGCTTGCTCATCATCCTCACTTGCCTCTGAGGAAGGACTTGGGCTCACAGCAGTCTCCGTACTAATCTCCACACAAAGGGCTTCATCTACACTCATGAGGTTCACTGAATTTTCATCTGTTTCTGTGATTTCACTGTCTACTGTGGACTGAGATGCTGCTGATTCTCCTCTCAAACCACTCTCACGGGTCTCATTCTCTCCACCAATGACAAGCAAAGAATTACTGCTTTTTTCTGGGTCTGCAGTTGCCAGGATGCATTCAATCTGGTTAGCAGTATTAAACACTTCCTCACTTTTGTCTTTTACTTCTGTACTCTCAGCAGCAAGTTGACTTTCTTCTATGACTGTAAAGGTGAAGAGACTATCACATTCTTCCACTGTGCCCAGTGTGATCACCGCCCCCTCCTCCTTATCTCCTATACTTGAAGCAGCATGTTGATCTTCACTGTTGGTGGCAACCCTCAGCACAGGAGCTCCACATTCTCCCACAAAAATCACAGAATCTTTGCTTTTTGCATCTGCATCGAAAGCAGCTAGTTCAAACTGTTCATCTCCAGTGGTCTCCACAATCTTACATTCTTCTGATGCATTTGGAGAGATAACAGCATCTTCGTCTCCTTCTGCTACAATGAGCTGGCTTTCAGCTTCTGGTGCTGCACTGATCAGGACTATCTCACATTCTTCTGTCACACTTGTAGTGATCATAGCAGCTTCATATCTTCCTTCTGTTTCTGAAGCGGTGAGTTTGTTTTCATCTTGAGCAGCTACACTAGACATAGGAGCTTCAAAACATTCTGCTGTACTTGTGGAGATCATTACTGTTTCATTTTTTGACTCTGTATCTGACACGTGTTGAATCGCCTCTTCTGTGACTTCACCTGACATTAGGATTACTTGTTCTTCCACAACACTTGTGGAAATCATAGCACACTCATCTTTTTCTTCCTTACTGCTAGCAGTTGGATGACTTTCATCATCATCATCATCTCCTCCCGCACTGGATTCACTAGGCATAGGAACCTCATATACTTCCATATCTATAGAAACCATAGCATTCTCATTTATTTCTTCTGCTTTCACAGGGGGAAGCTGACCATCATACTCAACAGCTACACTTGACATAGGAGCCTCAAATTCTTCCATGATACTGGTAGAAATCATGGTGCACTCATCTTTCTCCTGCTTACTGCTAAACTCTGTAGCTGTACTGGGCATAGGCACCTCTGTGTCTTCAGTGTCTATTAAGATCATAGAGCTTCCCCCACTTTCATTTGCTCTTGCAACAGCAAGTGGACCTTCCTCAGCATCCATGGCTGAATGTAAGGGAGCATCGCTTCCTTCCACTGTACTGGTAGAGATGATATCACCTTTTACTTTTTCTTCTCCGTCAGCAGGAATAAGAGAATTCTCATCTTCTGTTGGAATCGCACTACTTATAGAAGCATCAAGTTCTCTGCTGCTGAAGGAAGTCATGGCATTCTCATGTTCATCTTCAGTGTCAGACTGACTCTTATCTTGCACTGCCATAGCACTTGTCATGGGACCCTCACATTCCTCGGCATCCAAGGGAATCAAGGGACCTTCATGCTGTTCCGTACGCATAGTCAAAGTGCCCTCATCTGCAGCGCTTGCGCTGGTTACACTGCTTTCAACAATCCCTTTAGCATTTTTGCAGTTTGTGCCACAATTAGCTTCTTCCTCTGCACTCGTCATGCTGTCAACAGTAAGCTTATTTATATTTGTGCCAGCCACTCCTGACTCAGCTTCCATTTGTTCAGCAACTAGGCATATAATGGAACTTTCACTTTCTTCTGCACCTATACAAATCAGCGCGTTTTCACTTTCTGCTCCTGTACAAGTAGAAGCATGCTCATTTTCTTCGTTTCCTCTCCCTGTACTGGTCACAATGCCTTCACCTTCTTCATCCTCTTCTTTTGAGCCTGTACTAGTTACAAAACCCTCATCATCACACGGACCTCCGCTGACCGTGGTGATACCGGCTTCTTCTTTTGCCCTTGTACTGTCCATAAGGCTTTCACATTTTTCAGCCTCTAAACAAACTGCAAACCCCTCATTGCTGTCTTCTAGCCCCGTGCAGACCACTGAAACTTCAGCATCATCTTCTGGGGTTATGCCCGTGCTGGTCACTGCACTTTCACCATTTACAATATCCTCAGATTTGTCACCAGTAGTTCCAGTTGTGGCACTGTTGTTTGCAACCACTGCAATACATGCACCGGTTACAGCGCTTTCTCCTTGGGCATCCGTACCAGTCACCGAGCAGACGATGAAGTTATGACCTCTTTCTTCTGCACCTGTGCAAGTCACAGTACCTTCGTGTTCTTTTACTTGGCCAGCTCTCACACTGACCCTAAATTCACCGGAACTGTCACCACTTGTCGACCCTTCACCTGTTTCTGTCCCCGCACTAGTTACAGCACCATCGCTCTCTGCTTCACCTAAGCAGGACACAGAACTTTCAAATTTGCCTGTATCTACACAAGTTGAGGTCTTTCGCTTTTCTTCAGAGCCTGCACTAGTCACAGCATCATCTTTTTCTTCTGTTCCAGCGCTATTCACACTATCTTCAGTGTCTACTCCGCTTGCATTGACTGAATCCTTACTGCTTTCTTCTACATCAACCATGGTACAGTCACCATTTTCTTCTTCTGTACTTGTTAGGAAACTTTCACTTTCTGCTAATCCTTCAGTGACAACACTGCCACCGCCTTCTTCAGCTGCTGCAACAGTACACTCACCAATATCTGCTCCTGTGATGAAACTGCCACCCTCGCTACTTTTTACCCATATTCCTGTTGTAAAACCTTCATCAGCTTCTATGCTTGTGCAGATTAATGCCACTTCACTTTCTTCTTCTGAGCAAGTGGTTGTAGCATCACTGTCCTTTTCAGAACGTGAAACACCTGCAGCTCTTTCTTCTCCTGTACTAGTGGCCATGACAGCACTCCCAATGATCTTTTCTGTGCTAGTTCCTATCACAGTGGCTGGAGTTGTTGGTAGGCTGCTGTACAAATTAAGCTTACTACTTCCTGCACTGGTACCTACTGCATTTTTCTCTTCCAGGCCTATCACGCTGTTCCCTTCTTGCCCACTGGCTACACCAGAGCCTTTGACTGTTTCCTCAGGAACTCTTTCAGGCACTAACACAGAGGAAGACTGTATCATATCATCAATATCATGTGCTTCATGCTTTTCCACATTATCCACCATTGTGCTGCTTCTTCCCTTTGTGGAAGGATCTGTATTCAAGTACTCGCCTTCTTTTCTTTTTAGGGGAAGTTCTTTTGTTGTTACATCTCCACAACCTTCAGTTATGTCAGTCATCAAGTTTTCCTTTTTTATTTTCAACTCACTTCCCTGAGTGCTTTCTGACTTTGTTGCTCCACCATCATCTCCTTGACTAGGTGACCCAGCTGTACTGTCTTCCATTGACTGTTCATCAGGCTGGGGCACCTCATTATCTTTTTCTATACTGTTTGTCACACTGGTGTTGCCACCATCATTTTTCACGGCAGAATTCAGCTCTGCACTACTTTGTTGTTCCATGTATACAACCTGTGCTGCATCAGTCCTCAAAATGAAAGAATCTTCAAATAAAGAAGTCCCATCTAAATTATGGCATTCATTAGACATACTACCCAAGGAATCTGAAAGATCTGAGATATCCATATCCATGGACTTTGTATCAGCAGCATCTGCTCTGGAAGAATTAATTGCTAAAGGAACATCATCTGAATTAGAATTTATCACAGTTTTTAAATTCTTTGGTCTTCTGCTATCTTCTGAAGCTTGATCCTTTCTGGGAACATTCGTTGAGATTCTACCACTTGTTTCATACACAACGTCCATTTTATAAGTCTTTTGTTTATCTGGTTCTTGATCCATGGAAGCTTGTTTGGACAAAGCGTCTAAGGCACCATCTTGTTTATTAGGGATATCTTCTTGTTTAGCAGTTTTTTCAGCTGCAGGCAGAAACTGCAATTCACAAGCTTCAGCATCTGCTAAACTGTGTTTTAATTCCTTATTTGTAATAGAGAGAGATACTTTTTCTTTTGCTGCATCCTCAGCATCTGTGGCTTGGAGTGAGTTTTGCATGTTTTTTCCTTTAATGTTAGATGCTTCTGGTACTTTTGTTTGCTCCAAATCAAGTTGCATCAGCTCTTCCTCATGGCCAGAACGCAAGTCATTATTATTCATACTTGACTTTTGAGGAGCTGGAGCATGGCTGCTTTCAGTTGTGCTAGCTGATTGCTTTTCCACTCCAAGTAAATCCTGGTTCGATATACTGCCTTTTCTATTTTCACAGGATATCTTCTTACTTTGTTTTTTATCCATTGCATTTTTATCCATTGTGATGCTTGATACCTTTTCGTGTCCACTATCCATTTCTTTAATATTTTTATCTTCCAGTTTGGTACTCTCTTCCTTCCTCTTCATTGCCTTGTTGCTGTGCTTTAAGTTTCTGCTTTTGTGACCTTCAGCAGAGAATCTTCTTTCTAGTTTGGAATTGCTTAAATCTTTATCACCTTTATATTTCTCTTTTACCAATCTTTCTCCAGAATGTAACTTAGCTCTGTGACTGTAGTCTTTTTGTGATCCGTGATTTGATTGCGTGCCACTCATAAGCCCAAACTCAGCACCACTCTCCTCAAAAACTTTGTCTTCGGTCTTGGACTTGCACTGCTTATCGGAATCGTTCTCTTCCATGTTCTTATCTTTGTCTAGTTTCTGACCAGTCTCTTGTTTTGTTAAATTCTCCTGTAATTCTGTTTCGGATGCTTTGAGTTGTTTACTATGACTCTTTGATTTTGACTTTAACAAAATCCTGTCCTCTACAAGGCTCTTAGATCTTTGTCTGTCTTTATGAACACCATCTTCTTGTTTCAAATTACAATCAGAGTTAGTTGATTCTATTTCATGTTTATCTTCTGAGTAGCTTTCACTCCTTCTGTGTGATGCAGAAGCAAGTTGCTTTGAGGCACTTAGTGAATCCTTTTGTGGCCTAGAATCACTCAGGGACCTTTTGGACTTGTATTCTGCTTTTGACTTTTCTGTTGAGAGATGTCTGTCCTTTTTATTTTCCTTACGCAGCAATTCTTCAGTTTTTAAGGTTGATTCAGAAATGCTTTTTCCCTCTTTTCCCGTTACTGATATTTTCCGTTCACCTCGGTGTTTACTTTTTCTTTCAGATTTGTCATCTGAGGAAACCTTTATTTGTTGATTATGTTTCTGAGCACCATCCTCTCCTTTCAAACTTCTCTCAGATGAATGGAGTTCAACATCTTCACTTGACTTGTGCATACCATCTCCTTTATATCTGTGTTTTAAAGAAAGTTTATCTTCTGAAGTAGTTCTTTCCTTTTCACTTTTATCTCTGCAAGACTTCGCTTCTTTTTTGGCAGCATTTCTCACATGCTGAATTTCAGTGTCATTATCTTTTTTTGGGTGTTTTTCATTTTTAAATATGGATTTCTGTTTCTGTACTTCTTCAGTATTGACTTCTGCTCTATCCAGTTGCCTTTTTGGATCCCTTGTTTCACTGTCCTGCTGGGATCCTTCAGCCTGAAGGGAGGTGGAGGTTCTTCTTTTATGTTCTTTTTCTGCTTTAGAATCAGTTTTGCTTTCCTCAGTTGAATGCGCAGATTCTGAAAGTCTTCTAAGCTGTTTAGAGATTTCACTTTTCCCATGATTATGCTTCAATTCTTTGGAAGAATTTTTTTCACAGGTCTATAAAAGAAAGTTTTATATATATCAGCAAATGTTAAACAGTTCTTTCACTATGTGACCTAACAGAATTGTTAAGGGAAAACTTTCCATAAAAACAACACACCAGAGAACTATTAACATTGTAATAAATATTCACCTAAAATATTGTCAATAAGAAAATGAAACTTGCCATTTTCATTGCAACTGTTGCAATGGTCTCACCACCCTCACTATAAAGAATTTCTTTCTGGTGTTTAATCTAAATCTCCTCTCTTCCAATTTAAAACCATTGCCTCTTGTCCTTTCACTACACTTCCTTGTAGAGTCCCTCTCCAGCTCTTCTGTAGCTCCCTTCAGATACTGAAAGGCCGTTTTAAGGTCTCCCTGGAGCCTTCTCTTCTCCAGGCTGAACAACCTGAGCTCTCTCAGCCTGTCCTCGTAGGGGAGGTGCTCCATCCCTCTGATCATCCTCGTGGCTCTCCACTGGGCCCATTACAACAGGTCCATGTCCTTCCTGTGTTGAGGACTCCAAAGGTGGATGTAGTACTCCAGGTGGGGTCTCACGAGTGCAGAGCAGAGGGGTAGAATCGCCTCCCGAGACCTGCTGGCCACACTTCTCTTGATGCAGCCCAGACACAGTTGGCTCTCTGGGCTGCCAGTGTACACTGCCAGCTCATGTTGAGCTTCTCATCCACAAGCACTCCCAAGTCCTTCTCCTCAGGGCTGCTTTCCAGCCATTCTCCACCCAACCTATATTTGTGCCTGGAATTGCCACATCCCAGGTGCAGGACCCTGCACTTGGCTTGGTTGAACTTCATGCAATTTGCATGAGCCCACCTCTCCAGCCTGTCCAGGTCCCTCTGGATGGCATCCCTTCCCTCCAGTGCGTCAACTGCGCCACTGAGTTGGGGTTGTCAGCAAACTTGCTGCGGGTGCACTCTATCCCACCGTCCATGTCAGCAACAAAGATGTTTAATAGTATGGTCTCAGTGTACTGGTCCCAGTACCGACGCCTGAGGAACACCACTCGTCACTGGCCACCACTTGGACATTGAGCCATTGACTGCAACCCTTTGGTGCAGCCATCCAGCCACTTCCTTACCTACTGAGTGGTCCATCCATCGAATCCATGACTTTCCAATTTTGAGACATGGATGTTGTGCGGGACAGTGTCAAATGCTTTGCATAAGTCCAGGTAGATGACATCAGTTGCTCCGCCCTTGTCTACCAAGTCTGTGGCAGTATCGTAAAAGGCCACCAAATTTGTTAGGCACAATTTGCCCATGGTGAAGTCATGTTGGCTGTCTCAAATCACCTCCTCATTTTGTGTGTGCCTTAGCAAGTATTTCAGGAGGATCTGCTCCGTGATCTTGTGAGGCACAGAGGTGAGACTGACTAGCCTGTAGCTCCCTGGGTCTTCCTTGTTTTTTAAATATTGGAGTTATGTTCCCCTTTTTCCAGTCAGTGGGAGCTTTGCCAGACTGACACTATTTCTCAAATATGATGGAAAAGGGCTTAGCAACTTTGTCTGCCAGCTCCCTCAGGACCCATGGATGGATTTCATCAGGTCCCATGGACTTATGCACTTTCAGGTTCCTTAAGAGGTCTTGAACCTGATCTTCTGATACTGTGGGCAGTTCTTCATTCTCTGAGCCCCTGTTCTTGCCTTCTGTGACTTGGGCAGTGTGGTTTGAGCCCTTGCCAGTGAAGGCTGAGGCAAGTCATTCAGTAGCTCAGCCTTATCCATATCCTGGGTGACCAGGTCTCCTGTTTCCTTACAGAGGGGAGCCATCGCTTCCCTCATCTTGCCTTTATCCCTGATATATCTATAGAAGCTCTTTTTATTATCTTTCACATCCCTGGCTAGAAGAGACACATACCTCATTTGTCTTTTGCATTTCTTTAGAATCTTCTTCAGATGGTTCATACTTCTTTTTACATCCATCTTCAGCATGCCTGAAACAGGTATTTGGACAGTTAAGAAAAGGAAAATCAGTATCAGCCCTACATTTGTTTGTAAACTTTCTGCTTTTAGAAGGAGAGAAATACACATGAAAAATACTGAAACAGAACATGGTCACACAACTTTTGACTATCCAATTTATCCAAGCTTTTTTGTCTTGGAAAATTACATATATCAACTTCATAGATACCTCTGGACATCAGTGCTTTACTACAGTCATCTGTAGAAAATGGATAAGGGATCTCCTTGCTACAGAGAAAAATCCTTACTGAAGGGAAGAGAACTTCACAGTAATAGTTTTACCTTTCAGAAACTTGGATCATTTAACATCCATACCCGTATGTAGACACATAGGTACACATGTACATACCTATGTAAAACATCCATTTAAAGACCAAGCCAAGTTGCTTGACATAATAGATGCACAAACAAGTAAAAGCCCGTCCATTCTCATCCCTTATTACCATTCGGAGCATGAAAAGCCACATAAAGGCTGCTACTGCCGTATATTTAAGGAGCAATAATTTCATTTTCTCTTCCTGAACTTCATATTTATTAATAATAAAGTTATGTGAATATTTTGAGAGATAATTGTTAAAATGGGTAAGCCTAACAGCAAAGGGAAGAGAACCTTTTCAATCTGCAAAAAATGAATATTCAAAAACTTAATTCCTTTTAAGCAAATACATGAATACCTTGAATCTCTTTTTCTTTTTCTGCTCAAGGCCACTTTTTTTTCTAAAAATTTCTGTTCTTTAAGCACATCCTTAATGCTGGTACCAGAAGCTTTTGACTCAAGACTTCTTGATGAAGGTGCTTCTAAATTCAAGCCACTTTTTCCTAAAATACAATACACAAATGGTGAAATATATAAGTGTATCATCATATTACTGTCAGCTATAAATGTGACAAAGCAACACAGAGTACTAATGTGTAGCAGAGAATAATAGTATATATAGGTATTTGTATTAAAGCAATGTAATGATACATGAAAGGATATATGCAAAAGTGAACACATAGAACTTTGCATTAATAATTGGCATTACTGGACCTATTACCAGTAGTTTATCCTGAATGTGTTTTTTTTTTTCTTCCAGATAGAGTGAGCAAGAGGGATGAAGAATAATATTATACTTTTCATACCTTTAGCATTTTGATTTCCCGTTTTTAGAGATTTTGTTTTTTCTGCAGCTTTCTGTTTACGTTTTTCTTCAAGTCTCTCTCTGTTAATTTGTCTTCTTAGGAGTCTCTCTTCTTTTTCTTTGGCCTGGGGACACAAAGCCAAAGAAAACAATTTATCATTAGGTCGAAGAGTATTCTTTGACTACAAATGTATTCTAAAACACACAGAAAACAGAACATCGTAGCTGGAGGTAAACTAAAAAAATAAACAGTCCTTAGACATCATTATATGAAAGTTAATGGAATCCTCTAGTACTTCTGTGAAGCGAAACTATCTGAGTTTTCATTGCTTAATGGTGTGGATAGAGACCATAAGACCTTCTCAAAGAACGTATCTTATTTTTTATTTTATTTGTATATATGTATAAAATATGTATGCATATTATATAAATAATATATATAAAAATAATTTAAAAATAGATTTAGCCAAAGGAAAAATATCTACTAAATACACTGCCATTCCCTCTGTTGTGTGCTGATCCTTTTTCCACAGAACACAGAGAACACGCTTAAACCTCTTTCCATTCTCAATGGTTGCAGACATGTTACAAACTACTGATTTCATGGACAGCAATTAACCACATTTGTAAAGAGATGACTACTGAATAGCCTGCAGTCGTCAACACAAGCCCAAACTACACAAAACCACATTGAAAGCAGGCTGCAGGTAGACATAGGCTAATTTTTCCACCTAAATTATCATTATATACATTAAATCTACTGAAGATCAGGTTTCTCATATATGTAGAAGTTCTTACTCTCCATATCAAATCACTCAGTTGAGAAAGAATCCACCTATTGATGGGATCTTCAAAGTCACTGCATATGATTAATAAATCTCTACTACACCAAAAGTAAACACCAAGAGACTGTTCATTTTAGAGCAGGGGAAAAAGTTGGAAAAGCGTGTCATTGCTTTCACCACCAGAAGCCTTCAAACTATAACCTACAGAGAGCTTCCCTGAACAGCAGATCATGAAATTCTGGTGAAAGTCTGAAGGAGGGCCAGTTGTAACATAGGGGAAAAAAATAAAAATAAAAAAAAAAATGAAGCAAGAAGTAAAAGAAGACTCCTACTCAGAAACTATCACCAAACAAGATGCGGAATTTCTGTGTTGAAAAGTTTAAGGAGCTAGAATGTAACAAAATCCACACTTACAATGGACTGGCGGCGTTGTTCTACAGTTCGTTCGTCATCAGAATCACTGAAATATTTGGAGTACAAGAAAGGCTTGCGAACATAAGCGTGACGAACAGGCTTGGCTTTCCCATCACTCAGCTCGTTAGTATGAGGCTTTGTCTTACTTTGACTGTTTTTCTCCTCTTCTTCTGAAGAAAGGTTAGTGAAGCATAGAGATACGTTGACAAATTAAGATAAAGCTTTCAGCGTAACTTTTGAGGAGGCAAAGTTAGTCAAAATGTAGTAACAATTACTTATTCTAAAAACATAAACAGTTAAAAATTAAAAATAGATTTTGAAAACTTAATAGGTATATTTATGTGTTTGTGCACATCATTCAGCCAAAAAAACTGAAAGATACAACCTCCAAAATAAAATGGGATACAACTGGGCTTGAATGATATTGCCTTTTTACATATAGTATTTAGTAGTTAACCCTAGGTAACAAGTCAGAATTTCTGCCATGTATTAAATTAAGCTTCTTCCCTAGACCAAAAAAAATTTATACAGCATCTGAGAATCTAAAAACTAGATAGGTTTATTTAATTTTACTTGAATAGTACTTACATGAGTATAAACAACAATGTGTTTTGTTTATATATTTCAGTAAGCCTATTTCAGTTTTATCAGGATTATTAGAAATAGTGTGAAAATATTTGTGCTCCATACTGTACATACAAATTATTTGTATCCCTGAAATATACTTAGGGCTTGTTTTCACTTCACAAATATTTAGTCAGAACTGAATGCAATCTGTCATGTTTAAAGGTAATACCAAAGCCAGAGAAGAAGCAAGAAATTCATCGCTTCTAAATAACATTCTTAGAGCAGAAAAGATAAGCTCACAGGATACTACAGACATTACATTACTAAGGCACTCCATATTATTAAGTGGAAAGTCTTATTAACTGGAAAAGCCACATGTGCCCAGAAGTCAGAGTCTGAGGTCTGCTCCAGACAAGGAGAACACAAATACGTAACCCAGTCAGCGAAAAGATTTGGTGTTTCCAAACCATTACAGCTGCATCCTCCTGTACCTTCTACCATCACCAGGTAGAATTTGGAAATCCCTGCAATCCTGAAGCTCTGAAACTGACCAAATCTGCAAAATCAGCTACAACCACTATCTTGGGGGTCATAAATAAACCACTCCAATATTATACCAAATTTATGAAAGAAAGGAAGGGAAAAAAAACCATAGGACAGTGACATATCCATCACCATTAAGGTTCATCGCCTATGAAATACCACAGAAAAAATAAAGTTACAATGCTTAGAATGTATCAAGCTATTAAAAAAATATTCAAAGCATGTTCACTACTTGTCTTTTGTAACTGCACAGATACTATCCATTCCACATTCAAATTCCTTCTCAATAAATAAGGACAACAGCACATGCTGCAATACCTCAAATTTATGATATTATGTACTCAACAAAAGCATTGAATAACCTTTCTTTCTACTTAATCTAACTATTTTACCATCTGATGTGATCTCCCCCTCTTCAGTACTGTCAGAAATTACAGCCTCCTCTTCACTTTCCTCTTCAAAGGAAGAAAGGTCACTGGTATGGACAGAGCTGACAGTGATGTCACTGAGTACATCCATATCTGAATCTACTGACGCATTTTCTTGCGAAGGAAAAAACAGAAAGAAAGGTCTGTAATGCAGCACACTGTATTTGAGAAACTTGTCTTAACAAAACAATGATTTTACCACTGAAAACAAAATTATCTTAAGAACAAGAAAAAAAAAACCCCACAGCACAACAGCCTAAGAACATTTCATTAAGGTAACTGTGGTTTACTCAAAAACAAAATTCACCCTGGACTA
The DNA here is from genome assembly GCA_004320125.1 of Scolopax mira. Lineage (NCBI taxonomy): Eukaryota > Metazoa > Chordata > Aves > Charadriiformes > Scolopacidae > Scolopax > Scolopax mira. The sequence goes on from BJBW01010244.1 coordinate 55,011, forward strand.
CAACTAGAAACTTTAAATGCACACTGAAATCATTGAGAGAACTTGTGAGAGTAAGGCAGATGATCACACACCTGAGGAATCAAAGCTCACCCCATTCTTAATGTGGGTACCAGTTCAGGGAGATGAACCAAGCCCTGACTGTGGCTAGCTACGCAAATTTGACACAACTAGCAGAGAACCTACATTCCAAATATACTTCTAATTCACCTCTTTAATACAGTTAAAAGGCCCCACCTCTATCTGTATTTTAAGGAAGAGCATTGCCCACACCATACCTTCTTTAGTGTTTTCAATTGTTTTATGTTTATTACTATTTTTTTCTGGAACTAACTGTTTCGTTGGTTCCGACTCTCTCGCTTGCTTTTCTTCTTTTGACTTCGTAGAATCATCGTTTTTCTTTGAATGGTCAGACTTCTTGTCAAGCTTTTCCTTCTTTTCTTTTCTTCTTTCACTTTTTTCGCTGTTTTCTGCTTTCTTGTCATATTTATCTAATAATTTACTTTTTTGTTCTTCACTTTCCTGTTGAATTTCTTTACTTGTAAGAGTCAAATTATTTGTATCCTTTGCTGAATTTTTTATTTCTTCACTTTGGCAGGGAAGCTCATTTAAATCTTCACACTTTGCAAAGGTTTCAGCCCCTTCTCCAGAAAGATCACAAACTGCTTTCTCTCTGTCTGGCAAGTCCTCAGTGTTTCTCTCTCTGTCAGTGCTACCATCCACACTCTGCTGAGATGAGAGCCTTTTTGCAACTCTGTCATTGCTTTTGGGATTCAAGTTCTCTGTTGAAGCCCTGGCAGCACTCGCTTCTTGATTAAGAGAAGTTATTGTTTCCAAAATGGACATTGCGTCATTAGCTACATTGCCAACAGGAGCTGTAGCAGAGACACCTTGAATAGTAAGAAAGAAAATAGTTTTAGTTGACTTTAGTTTCTGTAATTCAGATAGAATTTTAAGCATGTAAAAACAAACAGTTGTTTAAAATAGGCAAAACTAACTAAAAGGCTTGACTAATTTTGCATCTAAAAATTTCAGATTTAAGAAAAAAAAGAAAAAAGTTGCATTCCTGCAGCAATTATGATCCAATTAACAGAGATTCATTTTACTCTGTGACATACCACTGTTCCTAAGATCAGTTAAAAAAACCCCAGGGATTGTCTATGGCAAAGATGTTCTTGAACACAATCCTTGATCAACTTTATCATCATCCCAAGTGGGATGATGATTCTGGTGAAGCACAACATAGAATACTGTAGCAGAAAGTCTGTATTTATCCTTCTGATATCTCCATAAATGACATGGAAAATTGACTCAGCATATTGATTTTATAACAACAGGACAATCAAAAATACCCTGTCACCTTGCCATCTTCTTATAAGTAACTCTGAAGATGGATGGATGAGAAAGGGTTAACTGGACTAGCCTAAGAACTGCAGCTGGCTTGTTAACCCATGTACTTTAAAGGAAGTGGGCCTCACAGGAAAAGGGCTAGGATTTAAATAAAGGGTCTGGTTACAAATAGATGGACTGCAGTGGAGTCTCTTAGGAAGGGAAAGAATGGACAATTACCTGCAAGAGTGTTTAGAAGTTGATACCAGGCAACATAAATGAAAATAGTAAAGAAAAAAAGCTGTGTTTATAAACAAACTAAACACTGGCTGAGTTACAGCAGAACTTAAGCTCCTGAGAGGACTTTAGCCATTCAATTTTTACAGCATACAGCAATTGCATAAAGTCAGCTGCCTCATAAATAGCTTTTTTCCAATCTACCAGTGTATAAAAAACATAGATCATTCTTCTCTTTCAGCTGTGTCTTACCTGATCCTATAACACGCAGATGGCCAAACTCTTAAACTAACTTTTTCCCCTGGAGTAAATTTGTAATCTCAAGGCCTCAAGCAGAAGTGACCATGTTACTTACATGGTGGTACATGGCAGCATCTCTCTTGCCTTCTACCTTTATACATACAGGAAGAGACAAGTATTATGGTACACTTCTTCAATTCTGTACTGGCAGCAAACCTACTCAATATTTTCCTCTCTCTTGAGAAACAAACTTTTGTTAATAGACCTCTCAGATAAATGGTAAAATACCTTGCACTGTAACAGAAGCATCTGTTTTCTCCTCACTTGCAGCTGTACTGGGGCCTGCCTCCTCTTTGTGGTTCAACGTGGCTAAAAATTCATGGACAGCTTTTTCCACCTGAGGTCTGAATGTGTGGTTGATCTTTGGGTCCACAACCTGAGAAATAATTCTGTCAATTCCAGATTCCAACATTCCAGACCTGAAACAAAGTTACATGAATATGTAACAAGAAAAATGACTTTTCAATAACATCTTAATGAAATATGCTCATTTAGCTGTGACGTAAACACTCTTAAGAGCCTTCAAGGAAGCATTAATATTTTCAGAGCCTCGCTTTCAGGTATGTATTTAACCAGCTGCCTGTATTTCAACAGCTCCCTCTATACCTTATGAACTCAGAAAAAAATACTACAGAAACAAAGCAATCCAACTGCATGGAATTAATGCAACAGACATCCCATTATGTCATTACCAGCCATGCCTAGAAATGTAATCTAACTGTCAAAGCGACAGTCAAAGAAATTTTGGAAAAAAAATTAAGAAGAAACCTGATGTTATCAATTCCCATGGCATAAACCAGACGAGTTATAGAAGGTATGAACTAGACCAGTCATCACTGCTCTAAGTTATGCCCAATACAGTGTGACACCTCAAAGTTCTGCAGCTTTATAGAACACATTTAATCATCAGTAAAATAAAAAAAAAAAGGCAATAGAGAACTTCATACCTGTGGGTTCTCTCTAAACCCCTGTAAATTTTTGTGGAACATACAATGCCTCTTGTGCTCATTGCTTCTTTAAAAAGAACTACCCTCTCCCCGCCCCCCCCCCCCAAACAAAACAGCTCCTCAGTACCAGTTATCAATGGCATTACTACAGTATAACTGAGTAATTTTTTTCCCAAATCTCCTGTTTCACTCCAGTCAGTGACCAAACTCATGCTACTTTGGAGAGATTTCCTAAGGGTTCTTATGACCCTTAAGTTTTGAGAAGAAAAACTAGAGGAACCCTCGTGAAACAATGCAACATCAGGCAAAAGTTTGACATCATTTTGACTTCACAACAGTTCTGCAAAACCTCTTCTCTGTCTAGCTACATCTACATCCAGCTTTTTGTTTTGTGACTTTAGCTTTGCACTCCACAGAGTTTAGTTGGTCAAAAGCTTTTGATTTTCCTTAGTTTAAAACTTGATTATAATAGCAATTTTACTAATGTTGCCCTTCAGCAAAACAGTAAAGACAGACTTTAGCTAGGGTTTTACATCCTGAGTCAGAGACAAGATTTCCAGCCCTGCATGAACTCGGCTCGTTTCAGAAGAAATAACAGTTGCAGTCTAATTCTGACTAATTCCGAGGGCAAGTTTCTATCTGAGATAATACCACAATTTGAACCCTAAAAAAAAAATAAAAGCTTCTTCAGAAATTTCTCTGAAGAAAGCAGACACTTGACAATTGACCCAGCACCTCTGCCGTCTCTCATGGTACATGAGAAAGACCCCAGAGCTGCCACTTACTTGAGAACCTGCTGCCTGATGTTATTTCTCAGCTGGTTCTTGTTGAGATGAGGACTCCAGGTATGAGTTGCCAAATGATTGGAAACAAAGTTATCAACGCGCTGTCTCAAATTCTGGTAGGCAGGCTAGAAAGCAACGAACAGAGAGGTTGGGCAGGGGGGTTCGGATAAGCCGCCAGCCGCCCAGAGGCCGGGCTGGAGGAACCGGCAGTCCCGTCAGGCACCCTCCACCACCAGCCCAGGGAAAGGCACCGCGGCTCCCGCTCCCTGGCGGCGACGGCTGCGTGTTCAACACGCCCGTGTCCCTTGGAACACTCCCCCAAACCCCGCCGTGTTCGCACCGCCGGCCGGCCCACGCTCCCCTCCGGAGACAGGCCCTCCGGCTTCTCCCGCGGGGCCGCCGAGGGGAACCCCGGTTCCGCGGGCCCGGCTGCAGCTCCGCGCGGGCCCTGGGATGCGGGGCACAGTCCGCCGACAACCCCAGTCCGGGGCCCAGCGCTCTGGGACGGGCCCAGACTTCCCCCGACCTGCCGGAGCCCCGGGGGGACCCGCCGGCGGGCCGCCGGGACACCCCTCCCCTTAACTCCCGGGACGCCGGGCCCGCCCGCCCCCACCTTGGTGTCCACGTCGGCCAGGCAGTCGCGGCGGAACTGGTCGAAGAGCCCCTGGCTCTTGAGGTGGTTGACGATCATGGAGACCAGTTCGGGCTCGGCCGCGCCGCCCCCCACGGCCGTCCCGGCCCCCGGCAGCGGCGGCGGCTGCTGAGGGGGCGGCGGCGGCGGGGGCGGCGGCGGGGGCTGCGGCTGGGGGTTACTGGCCATGGGGGCGGCGCGGGGCGGCCTGCGCGGGGCGCGGCTGCCGGCTCTGCCGGCCGGACCCCGCGACGGGGCTGGTTACCGAGCAGCGGCGGCGGCAGCGCTGACCCCGGAAGCGAAAGGGAACGGAGGGAGGAAGCGGCGGGCGAGGGGAAGGGAAGCAGGGACGACACCGCTGCCGCGAGCGGCGCCATCGGCGCGAGGAGAGCACTGGCGGCGCCGCGCGCAGCCGCCGCGAGCCCTTTACGGAGACGGAGCGGGGGGGAGGGGGGAGGGCGGGGCCGCTCGCGGCCCGTGCCTGTGGGGCCCCGAACCGACGGCGCCGGCGACGGAGGGTCGAGGGGGGGGGGGGGGGGTGGGGTGTAGGGAAGAGCGGTGAGGGCGGCGGCCCTCAGCCTCAGCCCCCACCCGCCTTGCCGGTGGCCCTCCCACCCCCCCGCGCTGTTCGGTTGCGGTGGTGCGGTGCGGTGCGGTGCGGGCAAGGCGGTATGGGGGTGTCCCGCCGCGCGCCGTCCGCCCCCTCCGCCCGGCGCCGCGCTGCCGCCGCCGCACTGCCCGGCGGTGCCCCCGCCGTCCCCGCCCCGCGCCCCGGCCCGCCCCTTCCTGCGCTGGCCGCCATCATGGTGGGGGCAGCGCCGCGCGCTTCCTCCCCGAGGCGGCGGGAGGGGCGGGGCGGGGGGCGGGCGGAGAGGGGGCGGGGGGGGTGTCTCCCCTCAGGGCGCCCGGTGGCTGGTACTGGCCGTTAACGGACACTTCTCCCCGGCCCGCCCTCCGCTGCTCGGGGCGGGGAGGTGCCTCCCGTCACCCCCGGCCATGGCGGAAGGCCTAGGCCTTTACGTGGGATCCTCCGCGGCGCCCTCGGAGGCCTGGGTTGGGGCAGCGGGGTGATGGCACTGAAAATACTTAATTTTTAAAGAATATTTCCTTTAGATTTGAGCGTGATTCAACGCGATTTTATAATACAGGCCTTTTCAGTACCTTGCTTGCCACTTCGTTATGTCTTATTTCAATTATCCTAGTGTTGTGGTCATGGCTATTTAATCTTTTCTGCCTGAAGTCTCCTCAGCAGCTCTGCTCTTGTCGCTCCGAGTGTTTATTCTTTCCACAGTATTTTAAGTGGAATTCTGTGCAGGCTGCTGGCCTTATAACCAAAACGGGATCCCAGAGGCAGTAAGCAAAAAAAAATAAAAAGGTGGAAAAAGAGAAATGAAATTCATTGTACTTGAGACACCAAGTGAGGGACGGTGCTGTCTCACTGGGTATGGTTTGTCCTTCCAGGCTGAGCTCCTGTCCTAACCAGGATGGATAGGGATCAAGGGAAGTATCGAAATGTACTTAAAAATAGAAAGAATGGTTTACAGTGAAACAAAAGGTACTTGGCAGTAATAGTGTTTTAGTTACTCAAATTTTCTGGCATCACGAGTAGAGATCTCGTCCAGCTACAAACAGGAGAAATTGCCCTGTGCAGTAATCATTAAAAATCAGTTTGTAAAAGCGACAGCATCAGGATTGTTATTGCAGACTTAAAAGCAGGTTACAAGTGTTAAAGCTTGCCCCTGTAAATTAAATACTCCTAGACTATTTAGAACTTCATGGAAGGAAACAAATCTCACAAGGATCTAAAAGTTTTGTGAGATTTTAAACTCTGGATACCAAAATGATTTAAAAAAAATCTGGCCTCTATTTGTGTAGTTTCATACTATTCTACATGGGCGTGTAAAAGGATTAAAGCTGAAAGTTTCAGAGGGGTGGGGACCTGCAGTTTGGAGCCCCTACCTGTATATCTGAGTGTGTGGTCTGCTGACTCTGTGACATCTCTTCAATACAGGAAAGCTTCTTCACAGCTGACAAAAGGTCATGTGGCAGTAAGCAAGAAGCAGCAGAAGCGAAGGGTATCAATAAATGCATCTACTAATTTTAGAAATTGTACGTGACTTAACTGTGGTAGTGAACAAAAATTTCGGTTTTAAAAAGTTTACTGGGAAGTTAACATTTTCAGAATTTTGTGTTAGAAAAAGGCACTGTGACGTTGTGGTGGTTTTTTTTTTTTTTTTTTAGGTTATTTGTTTTGGTCTCCTCTCACTCCAAAACTTCTTTATTTTAACAGCACGAGCATAAATATGAGTTTCCATATTCAACTCATACCTGTCTCACAGAATGATACACCATTCACACAAGATGTCACAGACAACCTGGAATATCTTTTGCCTTTATCTCAGATATATCTGAGACTATGACAATGAATGAGCTGTGCAGGAAATGTATTAGGGAGCAGGAATCCAATAATGAAATTTGGGAATTTAAGGGCTATCAGGGAACAATTAGTGGCCAGTGGTCTGAAAGTATCATAACAAACAGTCCATACTCTAATTGGTGTGAAAGATTGTTCTGTGCTCTGAATTATGTAACATCCCATGTTTTGGTGTAACTAACTGCGAATTGCAGATTTGTTGGTTATCTTATTATCAAATAAAATATTTTTATCCTGAATACTGACAGAAAATGGTTTTTTTTGTTGCCTGGGTCCAATTGTACATTGTCCTGTGGAGAAGTGCTCTAACGGAAAGTGGAAGCCTCCTGAAAATAAACGAATTAAATCAAAATCAGCCCTTTGCTATCTCTTTGTTTTAAGGATGCTTTGCAGTCTTATGTTAGTTAAGGTATGGTTATATGAAGTCTTTCCTAATAAAAAGATACATTATTTGTTGGTTGCACTATAATCACAGAATTAGCCTTTAAGGATCATCCAGTCCAACCTCAAAAAACGTTAAGCCATCTTTCTGTTTTCAGGGAGCTCACAAAGGAAGCTATGTATTTAAGTGTAACTGTTTTAGTTCTAGAATTATTCAGTACTTGTAGCTGTTTATTCTGTATTCACTATTTATCCTTGCAATTTACTGTAAATATTACTGTCATTTGGTGTAGTCACTTAGTGCTAGTAAAATGTTTTTATTTGTGAGATAACAGATTGAAAAAGACTTGTCAGATCATTAAGAGAAACAGTTTGGTATGAATACAGAGGATTTGGCGTTTTTTCAGTATTTTATTATTCTGAGTTGAGTAATCTCCTTGTTTACCTTCATATTCCTACCTGGTTTTCCTAACCTAAATTTCTGTTGTCACATGAAATTGCTCATATTCCATATCTTCCCTTATGCTTGGAACAGTTGTTTTTCTGGGCAGTCCTAAGAGTTTCTCTCTTTAACTTTTGCTTTTTCCATATTCAACTCATTCCTTACATTTTCACTTATGTAAACAGTCGAATTATGTATAGTGTCTGCTTGTTTCGTCTTGCACATTTTTCTGTACATTGAATTATACTTTTTCTAAAATAATTTGGAATATTTGTGTTAACGCCTGTGATTCCTGATCACAGTACCAGAATCTTAGTTTGATACTCTGGGTTCTGACTGTAGTGCATTTTACTTTATTTGGAACTTTTAATAAAATGTTTGGTTTGCTTTAAAAAAAAAAACCCACGTCATTTTTATTTGTTCTGTTTTTTTTTCACATCCTGCACCCTGCAGGGCATGATACCCCAGCGATGGGGATTTACAAACCGGAAATGACAAGGGTTGATTTTGCATTCCCTTTTGGGGAAAAAGTCTTAATTTAAAATATTTTTTGATATTTAATAGGAAAAGTCCCAGCAAGTTTCTTAATGTCTTCTTACTTGATGAAGGAGATGAGGGATATTTCTTAGTTCCAGCTGCAGTTCTTAAAGTTCAGGCAGCGTTTAAATTGCTGAAGAAATGCTGAGAGAGAAACAAAAAGGCGATGCGCAATATTGGGGGGAGAAAAGGTTTATATGGCTACAAGAGGAGACTGGACAAATATGTGAAAGTATGACAAGTCACAGAATTTGGAGAAAATCCTTCTGGCACTGTGTGCTGCTGGGGCTGGGAGAATATTTAAATTTTTTTTTCTAGCTCTGGTCTTGCTTTTGGTGCCCGAATCGGGCACGGGGCTGTAGGGCTGGGCTGACGCAGTGCGACCAGTGCTGCAACAACACGCAGCTTGGGATCCCAGGTCAACAGCTTCTTGTCTCAGGTCATGGTTGAGTAATTGGGGACATAAATGGAATCATTATGCCACATACGAAGCAGAAAATCTGCTCCTAAATAAAATAATAACGTTGAATTTGGAAGTACTCTTACTGGTAGTAGCGCAAGTAACCAGAAAGAAACCTTCAGTGGCAGATGGAGCCTCGACCTACTCGTGAGAGGAAAAACCACCCGTGTGACCGTGGCTGTGGCTCTTTGGCCTGCTCTCTTGTCCTGGTTCCATGGTAATGAGGGAAGGGAGAGAGGCATTACAGCTTTCTTACCTCTTCACAAGCAATCAATGACTAATTGATGCAAGATGGTAGAGATTATTATTGGCATCTAAGGGTTTGGATGTGTAATTCCCGCTAATGTGATTGATGATTTCAGCATCTCTTTTTTTCTTTTTTTTTTTTTCTTTTTTTGAAATATAGGTTCCTGCCTGATGGAGAAATACCACTTTATTTCTCCATTCAGATGAAAAATGTTAGGATGAGTGACTGTGCTCCCTGTAATAGGCTTTTTACTTTGCTGTTTGTTTTTGACTGGAAAATACATGTTTTTGCTATTTGTATACAGGGAGATGGAGAAAAACTTAATGGAGGCTTGTTCTCCAGAGAGAGCACAAGAGATTATACACTCTCTCACTTTTGCCTAAATGTAATTTTAATGGTAAGGTAAAATGGTACAGCTTAAACATGAAAACCGAGTGAGCGGATCCACGAAAGCACGACACCCTTTGTATCAGCCTTGTTTGCTGACTGCAGCAAGGTGAAGTCAAGGTGGAGGCATTGCTTAAATGGGATGCATGAAGCCTAAAGTACAGCTGATGGAGTGAATTTTGCTTTAATTTATACCTAGCGTAGTTCCATTGAAGTCAGCAGGGAGACGGATCAAAGCAGGACTTTGCTGCTAAATAATAGGGTGCTCAAAATTGCTCGTGCCATCATTTTTACAACCTTGGTTGTAATCTTCAAGTAAAAATTAGAGTTACTGTACCTAGTACAAAAGGAGTATTTTCCATAGAAAAATTTGAAAATGTTGTTTAGGAAAATAAAATTAAAAAAGGGGGAAAAACTGGGCTTTTGACTTGTGCTTTTGCGTTGACGATGCCACACGTTCAGAGGAAGAGGGATGCTGAGTCACCTTCCAACAGCATTCTTTTAGGAGAGATGGGGTGGAGGGAGGGAGCACCACGGGTCATTTTGTTGTTGTTGACCTACTTACCATGCTTGGTTCCCCATGCCACTGGGCAATTAAGAGAACTCTGGCCAAAGTCATCGGTGAGGCAGGAGCACGCAGACAAAGGACTGGTTTGAAGGAGGCGTAGGTGGAACACACCACCCTGCTGGGTCTGGCTGTCAATTGAGGCTGTAGGTTGGGTGCACTCAAGGGTGTGACCCCACTCCCGGTCCACTGCAGATCCCACTGATACCCCAGCAGCGTGCCTGGCATCCTCACTTGGTTACTTCATCAGGCAGAGAGAGAGGAGAGTATTGCACACCTGAGGCCTGTCCCACTCTAAATCACAGAATCATGGAATGGTTTGGGTTGGAAGGGA
>BJBW01010244.1:72197-83555 GCA_004320125.1 Scolopax mira
GGTGTCCCTGCCCAGGGCAGGGGGTTGGAACTCGATGAGCTTTAAAGGTCCCTTCCAACCCAAACCATTCTATGATTCTGTGACTCTATGATAACACAAGCTCATCAGCTGAAGCCGACAGAACCAGGGACCTGCTGGCTGGGTATGTTTCTTGTTCTGTCATCTGTTTTCATCCACAGAGAAAGTAGAGAGCTTTGGGGTTTTATGAGCCTTGGTTTGGCTGGTGAGGCAAGTTAAGAGCAAGGGTGGGATCCGGACTCTGCCAAAATCAGTAGCAAAATCCCCGTTTGAGCTTGGATTTCACTGCAAGTGCTTCTTTTTCTCATCCCCGTTGCTACCCTCCCTTTTGTCAGCAGGTGGCAATCTCTACTTTTCGTCTGAACTTCGGAAAAGTTCTGTGTGCACAACACAAACTCTTCCGTTTGTTCAAATAGCTGTTTCTGCCTCGCATCGGGTATTCTGACCGGGAGCTGGGCGAGATCTCGTTCCAAATCTCTCTTAACATTTAAACGCTTACTTAGTCATCAAAGTATTTTTAAAAGCAGAACTTGGAAAGCCTATTGCTTTACGAGTCATAGTTGTTCCTTTCCCATCCCCAGCTCTCAACTACAGACAGAAACTCCCACAACTCAAAACTGAGCCGCATAAATGGAGGGATGTGTATCACATCTTTTACTGTGAACCATAGACATTAATTAATATGCCAGTACTCAGACCTCATAAACTTGCAGGGTCTAGCATCCAGACTTAATGTCACTTATTTATATTTCAAATGAATCTTGTAAACAGACGATGGCATGAGAAAAAACAAAACCCAAAACAACCAAGTATTTCCATGCCTGTTGTTAACTATTTGCCTCACTTATTAGGTCCAACCAATCTAATGTCCTTGCCTTGTGGAACAACTGGCCAATAACACACCCAAGGTCAGGAAGTCCTTGAGGTCTCCGCTGTTACGTGCCAGTCTTGCAAAGCAGCTCTGTCTAAGGCTATTCCAGTCTTGACATCCCCTCTCTTGCCCCGTTCTGAGACCCCTTTTGCATACCAAAATGTACAGCAGTGCATGGTTTCATACGAAAGAGAATGGATACCGATTTTTTTGCCTAAACTTTGTGGGAAATTTGAATTTCTCTTTGAAATCAAGCAAGACACATGGAAGTCTCTTCACAACAGGTATTTTGATTTTAGCCTTGCTGTCTGAGAGACACAAGCAAGCTAAAATGCCTTGTTGGTTGCTTGTCTGCTGGCAGTGGTAAGAAGAAAACCAAGTTTTTAATCGCCTAACTGCCATTTGCTCTGGACTATTAATACCTAGAATCTTCTATTTAAATGTGGTCTGTATTCTGACAGCTTGAGGAAATTTGATCAGTATTATTAGGAAATTAAGTTAAAGTTACAGCTAAGTTAAACCATTATGCTAAGGGCATGCAGTCCACCAGAACAAATGAACCTGCACAGATTCATTATGTCTGCTGGTCGAAAGCAGACTATGAAACGTTATTTTTTAAGAAGTACAGCGATGGCTTTGTGGAGTTTGGGTCGTTACAGTAATGGATAAAGAAAAAAAGTGCAGGTCATTGCATTTTCAAGCGTGACCTCTCAAAGAGAGTTGCTATTTTTAAGAACCTCATCTGCTTTCTTTATGACCTGCCTGTGCCCGGGTGTATTTCTGAGCTGCTCACGATGATACCCCAGCATCCGCTGGCAGCCTGGGAAGCGCCGTCTGCTTTCACCGCAGGTGGGCAGCTGGAGGTTTCACCCCGAAAACGAATCACACAGGTTTAGGGTGAAATAAGTGTGTGGCGTTAGCCCCCAGCAGCCTGCAGAACCACCGAGTTGCCCTTGAGTTCCTCTGAGCTGTGATGGGAGCTGCCTTGCGATTTCCATATTATCCCTTAGGTAATTGTTCCAGGTGCTTAGATGCCATGGTGACGACTTCTGTCAAGACAGATAAGTAGGAACGGTTGCTGAGTTAAAACCAGTGGGATAAAACTGCTGGTCTGAGGCAGCACTTGAACAACGGATGTTTTAAAGTACACATTTTGGCTGCAGAGGTTGTTCAGTCTCCATCCCCAGAGGTTTTCAAGACCCAGCTAGATAAAGCCCCGAGCAACCTGGTCTGATCTCACAGCTGACCCAGCTTTGATATGGAGGTTGGACCAGAGCCCTCTGGAGGTCTCCTCCAGCCTGAGTGGTTGTGATCATGCACATGGACTGCTGCATTGCCCCGAGGTTTGAACTTGGTCAAGCCCTGATGTTGCCCTACAAGTCCTGGCCCTAAAAGTTACACTTCTGCAAGTATTACTCACTTCCAAGGTGTGCTTCAAACAACAGTTAAACTTTAGTAGTTCCGAGAGGTGTTATCTCATACTATTGTTGGGGAAACCGCAGAAAACAGTGTCAGGTTTATGGCTGAACCAGATGATCTGAAAGGTCCCTTCCAATCAAGGCAATTCTGTGATCCTGTGAAAAGTAAACACTGGCTGAAGTCCTCGAGGGCTGAGAGCAGGATTTGATAATGCAGCTGGAGAGGGACCTGTTTTCCTACCCCAAATTCCTTTCCTGTTTTGTAGTAGGGTGAAACCAGGGCATCTCAAAGGAAGATAAAGACTCTTTTTTCCAGAGTCACAAATAATCAACCAGGAAGGGCACTTATGGCACTTGCCACAAGGTTAACATCTCTGGGCCAATGATGTACACCAGATCTTTTGACCTTTCAGTATTCTGAAGTTGCCTAGTCTTTTTCTAGTGGTTAGCAGAAGTTTCTACCAGCTTCTTTGGGTTTCTGCCCCCAATACAATATAATCCTATTAAAATCTTCCCTTTTTTGTTAATCTGGCTTTTTATCAGAACATGTCTTTTATTAAATTCCATAACCCCATCCAGTTGGAAAACACCAGCTCCTAATCATGAGCTGAAAGCACTAGATAATGTAGTCTCTTTTGGGAGTGGCATTGCCTGAACTGAGCACAGTTCACTTGAACTAGCAACTCTGGTTATCAGTGAATGGAATCCAGACACCACAGAGTCTGGCAGATTTTGCATTCAGTTGAATTAACATCTCTTACATGCAAGTCTTGCTCTATTTCTAGTTCGCCTACAGACATTTAATGCTGTAATCATTTCCTCTAGGAGTAAAAAGACAAAACATCCCTTTTTGTGTTGGAGCGATTTGCTTGTAATACAAAGCAGAACAACGCCAGAACAACTGCCTTTGGTTTTTACACCTTTTTTTTTTTTCTCATATATTTTCATTTTGAATATACTCCTTTGGTGCAAGAACATGAAATAAAAAAAAACCAATAATCATCTACTCATCTTTTTTCCTACAATTTGGTCATGCAGTTGTTCTAAGTAGTAGATCAGATTCAAAATCTAACTAACTGCAGCATTTCTCTTTCCAGAGAGCACCAGGTTCTGTAGAGGTGTTGCAGGATGTTGTGACCTCCAACTAAACACACAGTAAATGGCCACCAGTTTTTCTCTGATACTCAGATTTAATAAAGACAAAGTGAGATATAATAAAAGAGGCTCACAAAGAATAGATTCTGGACTTTTCTGATGTCACTCCAAACATTTGGTATAGTTCTGAAGTGGAAGGTGCTGGACTAGAGGCTACCTGAGGTTAGGCAGAGAACATGGCAACAGTCATTAGTGCTGGGAAAGGAAGCATCAGAAGGAGAATTAAAATTGTTTATGGGGCTTTTCATATTTCATACCTTCATTAATACTTTTTGAGACATAGGGCAGGATGCTGGCTGCCCAGAGCTGGGAGGCACTGCTCATGCAGGAAAAGGCTGGGAAATAAGATGGAAATGAGGACTGGAGTAAGAGGAGCAGGATGAAATTCAGTCGTTCAAAATGCAATATTATATAATTCTTCTGTACTTAAGGTAGTTATCATGAGGAAATGCCTGAGGAACAGAAAGATCTAGGCATACTACCTGAATGAATGATGAATCCAGTCTGCTAATATGATGAATCTGGGAAAAAAATGGTATGTGGTGCATCAAAAAGGGTGCTTCTGGTGGAGACAGAAAATACTCCAGAAGAAATAATGCCTGGAAGGGAATATGATCGTCCTGTGTAGCTACATGGTCATGATACTTCTGTGACTGGTTCAAAATGTTGCTGTAGTTTTCCTTTAGAAATGATGGCATTGAGAACGAGCCCTGTGTTTTTGCAGAAAGCTTATTAGAGCCAGTTGCCTGTGAAAAGGGAAGAGATTTGCTCTATAAATTGCTAACTATTCTTTTTTTGGAGCAAGTTCAAGAAACTTTGCAAGATGAGCCTTGCAGAATTTCATGAAAATTTCCGTCCCACAGGAGAGGAGCAGTTTGGCTAAGCATGAGGTTCATTAACTTTTGGGTGACCTTTTCACAGGAGATACATGGCTGTTGCAGAAGCAGGTAATGAAATGCTGATAATTTTGCAAAACCCAGAAAACATTCTATAAATGTGGCTAGAGGCAACAATGCGAAATCCAAAGAAATAGGTTTCCTGCTTCCAACTTATAGTTAAAAAATAAAGCTGAATTCAAAGACAAATCAAATTGGGCAAGATTATGAATATGATTTAAGGAGAACCAGCGTTGTTGGAGGTTTTGTTTTGTTCTAGCAGGGAGACAGTATTTTCATTAAATAGATGAATAATAAACGGATTAACCTGTCAGGGAGGAAAATGGCATACTCTGCTCAAATTCTGCAGCTATTTTAGGGAAGGTGACAAACGTGTGAATGGAGATTAGGCTGTTTTTCTTTTAACCCTTTCTTCTCCCTTTGGAAAACGCCCTGTAACTGCAACAGAAAAGGCAAGGCAGGTGCCTGCAGAAAGATGGTGATAACTGTGCATGTGTGTATTTCCTTTTTACTGGCAGCATTTGGTTGTAAATAGGAGGTGACACATAGAGTAATGTGGGATTCCATGAGCACAGGAACAGAGCACGCAGATTATGTCCTCCTTGGGAAGAGCCTCACAGATCTCGTCTTTTGGTAGGGTTTGCCAATGATTTGTGTCTAGTAATGCACCCAAAGGTTAGTTTTGTCCAAAGCTTAAAAATCCAAAGGAATGGATGTTGGTTTATGTGATCAGCTGTATGTAACAGTACCATCAGCAAAGTTGCATTTTTCCATCCGAGTCCAAATAGATAAGAAATCATTAAAATATACCAGATTTGATACAAAGTGTATTTTTTTTAGTGCTGCTGTTTTAAAATAGAGTGGTTATTACCGGTTGAAGAGGTGAGACCTCTGGCTTATTTTTTATTTTATTTTATTTGCAATGGGATTGGGAAAGGGCTGAGAATTTCCAGTCTGACTCATGAATGCTTTTGTATACAGCTTCTTGGGAATTAAGGTGAAGAAATACATTTGTCATTCTCTAGCCCAACAACACGTTTTGAAGAGCTGTCTTCCATGAGTGACATTCTGTTAAGGGCATTGTAAGTGTGTGCAAGGCTTTGTGGGTTTCAGGTTGTCCCGGAGAGTTCAGAGGTCTGCTCCAACATTTGGTGGAGAGATACACAGGTCCTTGGGAGAGGGATCTTTCTCTGTAAATTCCACAGAATTATCATAATAGAAGCTTAGTGCTTCCACTACCATAAAACTAAAAGCTGGCAGCATGATTATAATCATTCAAATGACTATCCTCAAAATACTGATACCTGCTTTTAGAAGTTAGTCTGAAATACATAGCCAATAATCAGAGATGTGGCTGAACCGTTGTCCCTGACCTCTGGAGAGAGTTGGGCTGAAGCTCTGTGGATCAGCCTCCTCAGCAGATGCCTTCAAGTGTGAAGACAACGCATTTAAGATGGGTGAAAGAGGAAAAGGGATTATGAAAATCCAAGTGAGCCATCCTGGCTTTCACATTAGTTTAGTTGGTTTACTTTTCCTGAGCGTTTTTGTGGGGAAAATGGATAAGAAACATTCCAGGTGTCATCTTCTGTGACCAGAGCATTTCTGAATTAATTTTAGAATGGGTTATATAGCGATAATTGGCCCTTTATAACATTTCCCCCAACTTGCTACTCTCTTAGGAGCGTTTTGGGTTGAATTGGTTACAAAGTGTTAGCAGCCTTGCAGAGGGGAGCTTGCAGCTTCCACTATCTCCTTCACAAGTGTTTTTCTTGTTATATTGAAGACTCATAAATTTTATAGCCTCCTAATTCAGGGTTCTAAATTGCCATCTCGGAATATTGAAAACAAACGGAACCATATCCAGTCCCTGCCTAACTGCCCTCAGCCACAATTTAAGTGACTTGAATTTTCTTGGCGAAGAGCAGCAAGGGCAAGTCTATATGGATAAATTCAATAAACCCGAGGCTCTCTGCCCTCACAGGTGGGCTCCATGGCAATGTTAGTAGCCTGGGCATTGATTGCAGTGCTTTAAGCTTTGTCAAGATGCTGTGTCAGTCAGAGCTTATTCATGTTCACACAATTCAAAGTTTTGCCATTGAATTTCAGGGATGGGGGCTAAACATGAGTCAGGCACTTACTTTGGGCTATGTTTGTACCATATTTTAAACCTCAGTTTGAGCCCTGGACTATGGTCCAGAACAACATCAAAGCACTAACATCCTCAGATACAAGTCTCAGCCGGGAGGGAATAGGTACCTGACTTAAATGATGCAGAGGTAGCTTTTTATGTGCTAGAAAACTAGCTCTGTGTTGGTTGCTGATGCACATTTATAGATAGGGGTTTTTTTATTATTTGTCTGTGTTTCTTTTTTCTTTACATCAAAAAAAACCCCAATTCTGCATTGCAGTCAAGGAAAGTATTTAATGAAACTGAACTGAATACTGATTGTATTGAGTCACTTGCCAGATTAGACCATAGAGCAGGGACATTCTCTCTAGTACAACGACATGTAGGTTTCCAGGTTTTTATAATGCTTTGATTGTTTTACAGAAATAATTCTCAGTATCCACGAGAATAAGCTCCTTCAGAAATGCACATTAACCGTCTTCTTTAAAAGTTAAGAGAAAGCTGTATGGGAGATGTTAACATGATTATATTTTATAAGTGCTTTGTGATGACATATCAAATGACATTTGTCCATGATGGCAGATACTGTCTCCTTCATTTTTAGGATCACAATCCCCTTCATGTGCCTGAACAGGGAAGTGGAATTGAACTGGAACTAGACAAGTGAATGGAGAACAGAAACTCTTCAAATGCTGTGATGTCCTAATGGACAGGAGTTGTAGGAGACAGAAGAAATCAGTGAGTGACTGCAGGAAAAAATCCCTAGTTGGAAAAGCATTGTGGAGCTCGGCTGTGTGTAAAGGGTGGGGGGAGGCCAGGTCTTGATTTATAGCAAAGAATAAGGGGAATTTTCTTTTTACTATCCCGTTACTCATGTTGGGAACAGAGAAAGTAAAGTTCATTTTCCTTTTGGAAGCTGTGTCTTCACAGCTGAGAAACCACCCTATGGCTGCCTGCTTTGTTTCCATGCCCTCTGATTCTCGTGCTGCAGATTGCAGGCTAGTTCCCTGGCTGAAACTGGAATGAGTCCTCTAACCACAAATAATGTCAGAGAGAATGAGGTTTTGCAGTGTAGTAAACTCACACAGGCGGTGCCAGATGGTTTTTTACAGTCCAGTTTGGCCCATGAGCGTTTGCTCGTGTGAGTGCATGTGCGTATTAAAAAAAAAAAAACCACAACCAAAATCTAGTAGCTGCTGGTAACTGGACCATCTGGTAGCTGTTCCATCCAGTATAATGTCATTTACTTTTTTTTTTGCTTTTCAAGCAGGTCTGTTTTTAAATGGCTTATTTTAATCACCAGAAACCACATATGTGCCAGTCAGTCGTCTAGTAGTTCCCAGCACTCTTCCCTCTATGCAGCCTCCTTCTGTCAGCTGGGGTTTTCCCCAAGATGCCACTCACACTGATATCAACTTTGTCTTTTCCCCTAGGCGTCTTCCAATTTTGCATATGTGGTGTGTTGGTTTTTTTGTTTTTGTTTTTTTTTTTTTCCCCCAGCAGAAAGCAGTTTCTGTCTCCATCGTTTCCTCTTTGTAAGGAGGAAGTCTATTATGGCTAAACACACATATCTTTTAGCAACCATTGTTTGGTCTCATTCTCTCTTAGGATGAGATCTGATCCCACCTACCCTAATGAATGCTTTAAAAATTTAAACAAGGAAGCCCAAGTTTCTTACATCCTTCCCCCCGTGCAGCTGAACTGGGTACGGAGCTGTGCAAGTCCCCAAAGCAGGTGCGTGGAAAATGATGCCTAACTGCCTTTATCAGTGGGGAAAAACATTTCAGTACGTGGCAGATCAGGAGGAAGGCATAAATGGCCCTTGGCTAGATGGTGTCTCCCACATCGCCCTTGAGCAAGCTGAGCACCTGAGGCTTCAGAAAGTGCTATTGTTTAACTATTTGTGCTCTTGCCTAGTGGACTGAACAGGATTCAGGGTCATGCAGGGAATGGCTAAACTCAGTATCCTTTGCTAACGCACTATTTTCTTTAGCTTCTTCACAACTCATACATGCATTTAGTGTCCATGAGATAGTGTTGTGATACCCTTCCTTCTGGTGGAAAAAGCTTCCAAAATGGGGGTTCTACTGCGAGCACTTCTGTTCGTCTTTCCCAGGCAGAGGCAGGGAAAAGGGCTCCCAAATTTGCTACCCACTGTACGTGCGCAAGTGCCTTAGTTCTTTCTCCTTGTCTTTACAAAGCAGATTTCAGATTCTGCTTAGCCTTGAGGAAAAAAAAAAATTAAAAAAAAATACACTGCTGTCGGAAATGTCGCTAATATGGCACAGGGTAACCTCTAGTCTCTTTTTCCTTTCCACCTAAGTGTAATTTTTACTCGCTGAGTACTGTGAAGGGGCTGTGCCTTTGGTGTGCTCTGAGCCTGCAGCATCCCTGCAGTCGCGGCGATGCAGAGGCTGTAATGCGCAGTGATGCTCCTAAGATCTGCTCGCTTCATTTAACAGCCCTGCATTACTAGCTCACCCATAGGCGCTCGTGGGCTGTGTCTGCCACCCCAGCAGAGCTTTCTCAAACTAAAACTGGCTTTCTAAAAGTGCACAGGATGGATGGGTGGTGGGTTGAAGTAGAAACAAACAAGGAAATGGGAGCCTTCATTTTTTAGACAGTCTCTGTAGGATAGCAGGTAATAAATAATAATCTGAATTTGATACTCTGCTAATATTTTCTCCGTTGTAATCTATATAGTTTCATTTTAATATATTGAATCAGTTCTTCAGCTTAGTAAAGGGGTGAAACTGTGCACCGTTTTGATATTTATTCACATGAAATGCATTTCATAACACGCATTTTTAATTCGTGCTTCCTCTCAAAAGCTAGCAAGACTGTGTGTACTCTAGCATTGCAAGCAAAACTGAAATACATGGTTGCAGTTCCACTTCTTATTTTAAACCATATAATATTGTATCTTTTCATGTGAAGACAAAGTTCATGTTGAATGAATGCATGATTAGATAATTATAACTTGAAAAACGTATCCTAGGATGGAGCTGTATGAAGTCAGTTTTATAAGCAGGATTCTCAGCAACAATTTTCACTGTCATTAGAGTACCATGGCATTACTATGAAATAGAAATGCTTTGTTTTCTTACTACTCACAGCATTGTCCAAGACAGTCAACTGTGATCAGGAAATTGGATTGGCAAGATATTGTATCTTTCACACGTACCACTATTGAGGCTGAGAATTATAGCTGATTGATTTACGGACAGGTTTCGTAGGTATTGTCATTTATAGAAAAATACTGTAGCAGTAACTCTAAGAAAAATACACATATACTGGTGCATTGCTTTGTACACATGTGAGCTCTTATCTAGCAATTGCACACATACATCCCTTTCATCAGGATTTAGTCCCAGTTTTAGAAGACAAAAACCAGTGGTGTAAGAAGCCACCAGTATAAAAATGCGCTCTTCTGTTTTTGTGGCGTTCATGAGCAAACTACCAGTGGTGTGTGGCCTTAATGTAGTGTCAATAGCATCTTCAACAGATAATACCAGGCCTTCAACATTCACTTTAACAGGGAAAACTTAAAGGGAAAAGATGAGGTACTTGTTGTCTCTTTTGACAAAACATGGTTGCATGCAGAAAAAAAAGTAGAGTCAAAAAAAGATCTTAAATACACTCTCACGTAAGCTTGCAGTTCACAAATGAAATAAAAGATCCTGAAGTAATAATCACATCAATATTTGTTCATCAAATACAACACTTTCCAGAACTTGAAGAAGAAAACACAATTTGGCTGATATATTCCTTGGTGCTGGTGGTTTCGTTTACATACAGGCACTCCAGAATAAATGCAGCACTGTGTTGCAGGATGTTATCGCTGAGAAATATGGAGGAAACATTATAATGACACAAATTGCCAAAAAGGGATAATAAACTGTGTAAGTTTCAGTCCTCCTTAAAAAAACAAATCGTATTTTCCTCTGCCCCTCCAGTTTTGGGGACCAGTGAATGGACACTGTCCATTGTCCATTGATCAAGCAGATCAATACATGACTCTGTAACTGTTGCTACCAGCAGGGCTTTGGGTACTCAGACCATAGTTTGATTTACAGGACACTGGGTCACCCTATCCTGAAAGGGGAAAGAGGTGTTAGGCCAAGAGTTAGGCAAGTTAGGCAAGTTAGGCAAGAGCAAAGCTCTTGCACAGGGCTTTAAACTAGAAGTGAAGGAGGAAGGGGATAAAATGAGACCCAATGGTAATGAACTCGGGGAAAAAGGGCTAAGGATGGGGGTGAAATTGGGACCTCAGCTCAAGTGCAGCTGATGAATGTCTTCTTTGCTTCGGTCTTCACTGCCAAAGCTGCCCCTCATGAATCCCAGACCCTGGAGACAAGGGGAATGGTCTGGAGAGAGGAAGACTTTCCCTCTGTTGGGCAGGATTGGGTTAGAGACCACTGGCCAAACTAGACATCCGTAAGTCTATGGGCCCTGATGGGATGCATCCACAAGTGCTGAGAGAGCTGGCAGATGTTATTGCTGAGCCACTCTCCATCATTTATGAGAGGTCTTAGAGAACAGGAGAAGTGCCTGAGGACTGGAGGAAGGCAAATATCACACCAGTCTACAAAAAGGACAAGAAGGAGGATCCAGGGAACTACAGGCCAATTAGTCTCACCTCTGTCCCTGGGAAAGTAATGGAATGACTTGTTCTGAATGTCATCTCCAAACACATTGAAGATAAGGAAGTTATTAGAAGTGGTCAATTTGGATTTTCTAAGGGTAAATCTTGCTTGACCAATCTGATAGCCTTCTATGATGTTATAACTAGATGGCTGGATGAGCAGCAGATGTCATCTACCTTATCTTCAGCAAGGCTTTTGACACTGTCTCCCACAACATCCTCATTAG
>BJBW01010247.1:0-71136 GCA_004320125.1 Scolopax mira
TTGATTTTATCCACCATTTTCTGAATAAGCCTTTTTCCAAATAATTTCATAATATTTTTTCTTTTTTCCATTTAATTGTAGTGTTTAAAAATAGAGAATTTTCAGACATCATTAAAGCCTCTGACTCCATGAAATTTTAACAGATGTGATACTTGAGAGACTCTGTAGTAGGCAAGCGATCATTTATCAGGCAATACTTCTTAAGACCTGCATTATTATTCAGTAATTAAAAATTCACAGGAGTGAAAAGATACCTTTGTAAATATTTCATTCTCTCTTCCCTTCCCCCCCCCCCCGAATTTTTAAGACAGGTTTAGGTAAGTCTGCTAGCAACTCTGGGATAATTTTCTGTGGACAATACTTGTGATGAGGTAGGCAGTTGGAGACAAGAATATTTAAAAAAATGGCTTGGCTTGTTGAATTGTTTCAGGGGGCACACGTGGTAATTTTTTTTATGAGACAGAGGAAACAAAGGAATACTTGTATCAACATCCATATTTTACTTGTATTTTGTCGAGATACTGGGAAAGCTTCAGCATTGAGTGAAGTTAGGAATTGCTGGAAGAAAACGCATAACATTAACGTGGAAGTATGTTTGATAAACATACCACTAACTCTTTTGAGATGGAAATGGCTGAAGTCCTCTGCCTGACTTTGCCTCATTTCCACTTTACTTCTTTATTACTTCTATTTCTACTGCAGAACCAGAATATGCTTGGGGTTTGGACATTTGAATAAAAATCTTCATCTTTTCATTATGTTCCACTGCTAAGTTTTTTGTATTTCTGTGTGTATTCTTTAAAAGCTGTTTTAACATAGATTTTTTTTTTTTTTGGAAAGTAAAGCTAGTGTATGTACTTCTGTGTTCAGTAAGTATTTAGGCAAAGTGTTGTCAATGGAAAGAAAATGCCAAAGTCAGCTGTGGTTTGAATACCTAGAATTCCAAATCACAAGCCAGTAAATTTCCAGCTGGTTTACACTTGGCCTGTTCTGTCACTGGAGAAGGTGGATCATCTTTCTTGTTTAGAGTTTTGCTGGTTCTGGCTTTAGTGTCATCATTGTATCTCTTGTTACTTTGTTGATTTTTGATGCCGGGTTAAGTCTGTTCAGGACAGTCCCAAATTCTGAACTGAATTCTCCTCTATTTCTGCTTGTGAGATTAAAAAATAATACTTTATACTTTTAATTTTTTTTTTTAATATATCACTGGGAAATACTACTGAATAAAAACCTCTTACTCATGCAACTGAATATAATACCATATGCAACTGATTGTAATACCATATGCAAATATAAGACTTGCACTGTATGTATTTATCTATATTGAAATAAACTTGCTTTAAATTGGCAGAAAACATCTGTCTTCTCCAAGTGATATTTCCCTTTGCTTTGAAAAAGATGATGTCAGTTATCTTGTTTCATCCATGAGAGCTAACTGTATCTTGATAACTAATTTTAAGAGACAACTAAAGCTATCTGGACCAAATATTAGGCGTCTGAAAAAGAGGTTGGTTTTGTTATTGGTTTTTTTTTCTTTCCTCTTAATTTTTGCTGTTTGACATGCTCTTTCCTTCTGCTTACAGCCTCTAGTCCAGTTTTGCCTTCTGCTGTTCTCTTTCTACTGTTCAAGAGTCTGCAGATTTCTTCCCAGGTGATGATATCTAAGTTACCGCTCTGTTTTTGTGTCAGTTTTTGATTGACTCACAGGAATCACTATTGTAATGCATAACTCTTTTTTTAAATTTCTTTTTTTTTTTAAACTTTCTGACCTCATGTCTTAGATTTTGACTGAGTCAAAAAGTTAGTCTCTTGCAGCAGTTGAGAAGCATATGAAAGGATTGATTTGGTATCTTCTCAGAAAGAGAGTGTGTGTATATATTGCAGCTGAACGATTTACTTAGGCAATTTTCTTGCTGGAAACATCAAGCTTTAGCTGAAGTATATTTTGGGGACAGTGACTGAAACCTGAGATAATTGTGCTACATGGATGCTTACTTCTTTGTTCCTAAAGGAGCATTACCAAATGAGGGTAAATACTTAATGGAGACATTAAAAAGACACATTTGTTTAATATGTGCTTTAGCTAGGATCCTGTCTTTTAGTGGATGTTGTATTTGCAGGTCTTTGGGAAAATTGTAGAAAATGGAAAAATTGTAGATAAACGTGAGGGAAATCATGTTAGAGATCCTGTTTTTATTTTGGAAAGTAGCATTCTAGTTTGGAGAGCAGCTGTGAGAGAATGACAGGTTAGTGAAACTTCTACTTCCATATGTTCCACATATGCTCTGGTTTCATTACTTTAACATACACGATCTCACAAACATACACACTTTCAAGATAATTTTTTTCGATGTTCAAAGCAGCTTTCCCTTTCCTTGGATCAGAATGATGAAAACCAAAGTGGTTTGGGTTGGTTTGTTTTTTTTTTTTTTTTCCTTAGAGTGTAGGTCTGTAGAGATTGGATCTTTGATATTCTGGATTTTCTCCTCAAGATGGAGTAACAAGGGGATATTGCAAAGATGCTAAGGGTAATGTGTGATACTCATAAAGCTGTCATTGACTAAAGAGGAAAATTATTTCAGAAAACTAATGAGGCAAACTGGTAGAAATTAAGTTAGCCCGCACCATATAGAGAAAAGGTGATCAATAAAGAGAGAAAATGGAGAAGGTACCTTTAAAAATTTATTTGTTTAGATGTAATACCCCTGTTGTCAAATGTTTGGGTTTTTTTCCAAGAGTTTGGAAAACCCAAATGTTTGGGTTTTTTTCCAAGATCTTGTGTCCTTCACTAAAAGAATATGAAGTAAAAGTGAAATTTTTCTGTCTTCCTTGTGAATTTTGGCCTGGCATTTCTTTCCTTGCTAATCCCTCAAAGATTTCTAATATGCAAATTTAACAGTACCAGTAGTGTAGGGATTTTTAAATTGAGAGGGTTTTTTTTTACTGCTTTTATTGGATCTACCTCAGCAAGAAAAGCTAATGCTAGCTGTTTATGGAATTAGATTTCTTTTGTTTTTGGAACTCTATAGGCTGACAGAATAAATATTCAGGAAGCAATGTAATTTTATATTTTTATATTTATATATATATATAGGCAAATTATTCAGATGTATAAAAACTGAAATAATGAAGATTTTTTTTTTAAACTGATTTCTTCTTGGTAAAACAGTTCTAGTTACTGCTGTGGGATGTGAAAATGCTCTGTGGTAAAGACTTCCTATTGGACCTTTGTATGGGTGAAAGTAGAAAGCAATGTTTGCTCTGACAATGGATTTGTGTCTGTATGAAAGATGTACTGAATTGTCCTCATTGTGCTGCCGTTCCTCTGAACCTATTCATGTTTCAAATAATAAAAAAGGCATTGTGAGAGCCAAATACTTTCATGCCAACATGACAATATTTGACTCAGATAATCAGAGCTGTTTGTTCTGATTTACTGTTTTCACTTTGTCTGCAATTCAGGTCTTCATAATGAAGCAAGATGGTGTCTGAAACGTTGTCTGTAAAAGAGTGGTGTTGGGTTTTGTTTGTTTGTAATTTTATTTTTTTTTAAAGCCAGAAGAGATCTGTGACTAAAGCAAAAGCACCAGCAGAATTGGTTTGGTTTTTTTTTAAATTGTTATTTGGAATGTTATTGGATGTATGGCGTATTCTCTATTTCTGGACTGTTGTGTGCCATTGCTGTCTCCTACAGGCTATGGCTGTTATTTTTAGAAAAGAAACATACCGAAACCTTGACATGTGAATATATCTTTATATGTATAGAAATTAAAAAAAATGCTTACTTGAACTTAACACTTCATAGAAAAAAACCTGAGATTTTTATCTTTCTTATTGTGGTACTTTCATGTAAAAGAATGATACCTTTGCTTTGTGGATGCAGAATCATTACTTGGAGTGCTGTAACTGGCGAAACCTGCAGAGCAGGACGAGAAGAATTGTTTATATGGCAAAAAAGAGTAGAAGTGACAGTTAACTACTAAAAGGCAACCTTTGCAAACAGTATAGCTGGTTCTGCTATGTTTGGTGGTTTTGTGTTTTGTGTAGTTTTTTTATTGTTATTTCTTCAGCTTTTAATTTAGCCCTCAAAATAATGGATGGTGCGATAATTAAAGTTAGCAATAAAAAATAGCCAGAGCATTTGTGTGAACAGCAAAGCAAATGAAGCATGTTCTTTCTGAACTTGAAAGCTGTCTTTAATTCTGATGGGCTATGGAAAGATAGAGAGAGGTTGTTTGGGTTTTGGTGGTGGTTTTTTTTTTTTTTTTTACAAGCTTAAGATGGCTAATTTTTCCTTGAAATTTAAAGCAGTATGAGAGCTTTCATAATAGGAAATATTTGTAGCCATTGTTGAATAAAATTGTATTGAAATTGATTTGGCTTTGTATACTTGAGTTGAAAGAGGGCCTCCTATTAGCTGCACTTCAGTAGTGATTATTTTGTGGGGAGGAACAAAACCCCAAACTAACAAAACCCCCCAGATCTAACAACCTAATACCTAACTGTAACCTGCCTTTGGAGCACATAGCTATGCAGTTCCTGAGGCTGTGTTTGGAAGGAACGATGATGATAATAGTAGTATCAAGCTACTGATTGATTTTATTTTTTTTTTTTATGTCAACTGCTTAATTATTCTTGGAAATTAGAAATATTTTTTTTTAGCACTGGCTTTTTAGGAAACTGTTCTACATGATTCAGTATGTTAACCATAGTCTGAAAAAGCAGCTAAAGATGTGCTTAGTCTTAGCTTGTCCCATATAATTATATGCTTTGTTGGATTACAGCCAAACTGTTTGCCATGGTGAGGAACTGACCTTTTGCATGGCACAAATATATGAATAATTTGTACTCATGTATTTGTATATCTGTACATATATATGCATATATGTATATTGTATTTTGTATATTTTTATGATAACAGTCTTCTAATGCTTATGTCTTTTGGGGATTTTGTTGAAGATTATAGTAGATCTCTGGAAAGCTGGACAAATAATTCATGATGTCTTAGTAAATGACAGTTAATATTTGTGTTGTTAACACCTGTTATATTCATTTTAATTTCAATTCTCCAGCTATCTTGGAAAGGAAAGGTATCAATATTTGTAGCTGAAATGTGATTCTTAAACTTGAAATTGGATGAGGTTGATTCTCACATGAAAATCAGTAAAGGCTACAAAATAGTCTGGCTTAATAGTCTAAAAGTATTGGACACTTATTCAAGAAAAAAGCCAGCAGTCTGTTACAGGAACATTTTAAAGCTTCCTATGGCAATTATTTTTATCCAAACTGTACTAATGCTTTAGTGAAATAAAACTGGAGAGTAGGGGTGGGAGGGAAAATCTTGATTTGCTAAAATCCTCAAACATTGTGTCATGGAGAGGAGGTATTAGACAGCGTAAGAGCATTGGAGACTTGAAGAAGGAGTTTGGTCCTGGAGTATCTGCTGGGCATAA
Organism: Scolopax mira; assembly: GCA_004320125.1. Lineage (NCBI taxonomy): Eukaryota > Metazoa > Chordata > Aves > Charadriiformes > Scolopacidae > Scolopax > Scolopax mira. Next base: position 5,454 of record BJBW01010247.1, read on the forward strand.
CCAAAGGCAAATGTGGCAATAATTCCAAAATCGTAGTTTCTTTTCAATATTTAACAAGTAATTGTTTCAGATTTCACAAAACTAAATAGCAGTTTAAGTAGGTCGTTTAAGTTATGCCACCTAATCTCTACTGAAAAGCATGAGATAGCAAGTGAAAAGGGGGGTAGTAGTGATTTTGTTACTGTGAAAATGACTGTTTGGATCCAGCAAAGTAGAATGGAATTTAAACACTATAACTTCTAGTTAGTTGGTGGTTTAGTTCTTAATGAGTATGGTACCTGGGATTTTAACATAGTTGCTTGAATGGAATATTGACTCAGCTTATTAGGAGACAACTGATTATTTGAACTGAACTTTGTCCTCATGCTTCAAGATTTCGTAAAGGACTTAATGATTACTGATATGGCCATTAAATCAAGATAATTTAATTAGTTAGAATGGCATGTTTTTCAGTTACTTTATTTAGACTGTTTTATCTGAGAAGGTATAATGTTGATGAATGCATAACTCTTAGTAGAGCCTTTTTTCAGATTTATGATTACAGTTAATATATCTTCATTTTTATTCTGTGATGAGTACTTGATTAACATTCGCAAAATAGGTTCACTAACTAGTAGATTGGTTGCACTGGTGGCCACTCGATAATTTCTTAAGGTTTAGAGTGCAGATGTGTTGAACTTTGAGCCTTTTGCAGTATGTAGCAGTGAAGCTGCCTGGTGTGTTTAATACTTATATGCCTCCAGCTGATTTTTTTTTTTTTTTCTTATCTTTAACTGTCTGAAATTGGACTGTGCTGTAGCTGTGCCCTGGCAGTTGGGCTGCAGTGGTGTGTTAATCACACACTTAATCCTGGACTGTGACGAAAGTATAAGTAGGAAAGGGAAGGAAAGACCAGAGATGTGAGGTAAAACCATGTGTATTTGTGTATCATGAGGATGGAGTGGGGCATAAAAACTGTATGCGGTATTGCCTACTGCTTGATCTAATCATTCTGCAAACAGGAGGAACTATCTGAGGATGGTTTGAAATTCCTTTCTAAAAATTATGCTTGTATAGGTCAGAATTAAATTTTATCTCTAATTTATTAGTGTCAAGATCTAGACTTAAAATTATATTTTACTTAAGATTTTCTCCCCTATTCTAATTACCTCTAAGAAGAAAGAAGAAGTAGGTGTAATTTGGAGTTTAATCTGCTGAAACACTGAAACATTCAATGTAAGAACAGCAAGATTTGATGATGTGGTTATGATGTACAAGAGTAAAGGTTAGACTAAACTTTGATTGTAAGCTCTGTGGTGCTGAATTATTTATCTGCTACTGAACGATACTAGAAACATTAGGTTTAATGAAACTATGAAGTACATCTTAAGAAGTTTTCTCATGTGCTTCTGAAATAAGGCTGAGAAACCAGATGTATAGTTTAGTATTCCATAGGGGAGATATGGTGAATTGAAAGGATGGCTTTTGTATGTTTGGAATGAGCACTAATGTATTCCTGATCGCCTTTCTGTTGGCTTTCTTTGGTTTTGTTTGTCGTCTTCCAGTATTTAACCTGTAATAGGGACTAAGTATGGAAGAAACCCCATTCAATTTCAAAACTTTTGTGATACTTTCAGCCTTTGCTGGTTCTCAAAATTGTATAAACTGAGGATTTAACCTTTCCTGAGTAAACACTTGTTTACATCAGTTAGATTTTGTGTCTATTTTCTTTTCCACATTAGTCTTTGTCACCATATTTCTGACAAACCAATAGGACTAGATTTTTCTTAAGAGCTTTTTGGGTTTTGTGCTTATTTGCAATAGGTTTTTCAATGCCACGAGGTTGACAGCAGTAATACAGATTATTTCTTTTTGGTGAAAGATGAAATTATGTCCCACTCTCCTCTTTCCCCCCTGTCTCCTTTAAAGGAAAACTGTGGTGATTTTGAAAAAAGATCAACACTGTTCAACTTCCTATGAAAATCTAGGCTACATATGTTAGTGTTTATTAAGCTAATTGCGACTGTTTGGTAGCTCCAGGCCACTTGAACAGTGACTTTAATAAACTGAATTATGTCCTTCTCAAGTGATGAGGTCTCTATTCTTCTAGAGAAAGAGATTCTTTTCAAGGTGTTTTAATTTTTCTTAAAATGACTTTGGGAAACCCTCGAGTTCCTGTGTATTATTAAAGGTCCTTAACTTGCATGCTATTTTGAGTGATGGGATGAGAAGATTTTTTTTTTAAATACAACTTTATTAGATAATGCCTTCTTCTTTCTTAATCTCTTTCTGTCAGATAATCAGACACGCAATGCATGAGTTTTTTTCTCATTTCAGTCTGGGAGACCGAGATTTATTTTTTAAAAAGCTTGTCACGAAGCACTAGGGAAAAAATATAAATAGTTACTGTTTATATGTTCTAGAAAATTAAAATGTTATTAACTTTATGTGAAAATTATTTGTAGAACTATTGAGAATTAGATTTCTTAAACGACCACTCAGAAGTGTTTATATAGACTTTGGGGCTACAGAACATGTGGAAAGGTTTTAATTGCACTACTAGCTGTCTGCAGTAATGAATTAACTTGCATCTCTCATACACTGAGAATGTTTGTGTTTCAAGAACTACTCAACTGTAGAGTAGATAATGAACTGAGCAACTGTAAAATAAATAGCTAAAAAAACCCCTTTCTGATAAGCCTGCAGTTCATACATCATGAGTCTAATGATCGTGCACTTACTGTAACTATATAATATGCAAACAAAAAAAATTGGTTAAAAGAGCTACACTTGCCAAAAAGGAACATGTAGCCCATTTATTGCTTCTGGATGGATTCTGAGGTTTTGCGTATTGTAATAACAATAGGGGACCCTTCCCCTCTCCCCCCCCCTCCCCCCCCGTTCATACTAGTTCATAGAAGAAAGAATATTATAATTGGCAACATTACTAGTGTCTCAAATACGTAGAGTTGGGTTAGTTTGAGGGGTAGGAGCTGATAAGCAGCTCTGGAGGTTTGCCAGCAAAGGATCTCCCCCCCCTTTCCTCAGCTTTAGGAGTGCTATCTCTGTGCTAGATAAAGGCCTGCCCCTGTGGATCGATATCCTCATCCCTGGAGAGAAGCAGCCAAATCCATTAATTATTCCCATTTCCTTTGCTGGGGAAAGCAAGTGTGGTAGTCAGAAAAGCAATCTATTTTAAAATGTATTTTTAATAAATTCATCCATCACATTATTTTAAGAGGTTATTTACTTAATGTTCCATTTATTTCTGACCTCTTTAATGTTAGCTTCTTTTAAAACATTCATCAAAGTATACCTAGTATTATTAAGTGAATTTCATTCTTTCCTTACTGTGCACTTAAAACCATTTTTGTGCTCATAGACTGAATAGTGTTGTGATCACACCACCACATTGGTAGGAATTTACTGCAAGAATTTTACATCAGTAGGTAAGTCTTTTTAGAGGAAAATCAGGCTATCTTCATTTGTTTTTAAATTTCTTTTTCGGAAACAGGAATTACTCCTTAAGGTAAGTGTTATATAGAAGTTGCTTGGGTTTTTCTTCCATGTTTTAAACAATAAATGAAGAACCTTTTTCTTTAAGGCTTTATAGACATCTAATATCTTCCTTAGGAAAAACTGTTCATTTACTATTACATTTTGATACAGTCAGTTTTCCTGATATACCCTTGCACTTGGTAGATGAAAATATAACATGCACTACATTTTTCAGTTAAATGGCTGAAACGTTCACCAGTGAAACAAGGTTTATGTTTGTTTCTGTTGAGAGGGGGGAAAAAATGTGGCTATTGTTGTTGTAATATGGTAATGTTGACCTTTTACTGACCGCTGTGTCAAACTTCTTTTCATGATCAAAATCAAAGCAAGCATTGCAGCAACGGAAGCTCCTGAGAACCCTTAGCCTGCTGCCAGCACTGCAGTCTAGGAGGAGGAGGTTGCAGGGAGACACAGTTTAGCTAGCTAGCTAGCTAGAGTATATATTTATCTACATATGCATGCCATTCTTTCCGTAGGAAAAAAATAGCTTTTTCTGATATACATGTCTGTTTTTCATCTAACAGATATGTTTGATTTATTCTGTCATAACTAAGCTTATCTTTGGGTGGGCCATGTCAGGCCAAAAGATTGTTTGGGCTCTGAGACTTGATGGATGGCTGTGTGCAAACAATGGCTGCATACTGTAGTCAGAAAGTAGGGGTAAAGGGATTAATCCCTTGTATTTAATCTGGTTTTATTTCTTCAATGTAATAGTGCTTTTCATACTTAGTTCTAAGTAAGACCGAAACATAGAATCTGTTTGGCCAAGAAAAATTGCCTAGCAGGATTCTCTGCTTCCTGCTAAATTTTAAGAGCTTGTCAGCTCATCCCCATGAAACACAACGTGTTTCTATCCATTCTCCTAAGAAGATACTTTAGACTTCTCTGAGAGTGATAGCTGGTAGCCCTCCACAAAATGCAGTGAAAGCTGAATGTTAACTTCAGAATGGTAGTATGGAGCTCTCAGTAACGAGGTTAGTGAGTAGTAATAACATTACCACTTCCCATCTCACCTGTGAGGATGTGTTCTGACTCATCCCCAGAGCTTTTCACAAAGCTACCAAGAAGTTATGGCTCCAGCAAAAGTAACTGTAGGACATTACCTTGGCTCTAGATTGTGTCCTGCAGCGCTTCCAATGGACTTCTTATCATTGAGTCTTAGGGACATGAAGATGTCCTTAAAATACATAGAAACCGGACTATGTCAACACTGCAACAGCTGCCAAGGTGCAGTAGTGTTTTTCCTCCTAACTAGAGGTTGCATAGATTTTATAACTTGCATTAATTCTGCATCCTTCTGTTTACAAGTTGCCATTATATAGTGTTTTTCACGCTTTACCATGCAAACTGCGGTCAGAAATTATTCAAGGTCATGCTTATTCCTGTTGCAGAGAAAGTTATCCTGGACTTAAGAATGTTGGAACTTTGCTGAAGTGGTATTATGTGGTGTTATGGCTTCCTATTATTCTGGTAACTTTGTGTGGAAGTAGATGCCAAGAGAGGCATGTGGATAATGTGCATGTTCTTTTCCTAATATTTAGTGACGAGTGGATTACGGTGTCAGATACAGGTTATCTACTCTCACTGAACTGGGCGGGAATTTGAAGACAGCGCTGTGTGGTATTTAGTTAGAATTTGCTGAAGGTTGAATACAACTAAAGAGTCTTTTTCTTGCTGCTGTCTTTCTTGAGGGAATATTTTGAACGTGTTTCTGCTTCTTTTGTTTAAATGGATGGTACAAACTGTACTTGCCTTCTGTGTTCAGCAAAACAGGTGATGAGGAACGGCTCAGCTCATCCTGCCTACACAGCCATTCATTTAAATTAAAATTCAGCCGACTCTCTCTGCTTTCTGTATGATTTGTATAAATGACTGACTTTAATTTGACCTCCTGGAGTGTGAAGAGATTTCAGACTTCAGTTAAATGTCAGAAGTTGCTTCTTTCCTGGAGTGTATGGGGAGTGGGAACTGATGAACTGTTTCTATTGGAGAAACACCTGTTTGAGCTGAAACGTAGTGCTGGGTGTGACAGGGTTCAGCTTCTTCTCCGATAAATATAATATGAAAATAATGGTAGATTTATAATAGTTACAAGGAGCTACGTGGAAAGAAGACAGCTATTTATTAAATCTATAATACGTATAACCTGAACTTTGACATAATTATAGCAAATTAGTCTCCTGCTTAGGTCCTCTGGATGTGTTCTCTGGAAACTTGAAGCATGTCACTTCTCAGTATTTTTCCAGCTCCTGCTTCTAGTGTGCAGCCCTTTGCTGATGGATCCCATGTTGATTGTAGTGACCTTGAGGACAGGAGAAAAGAGCTGAAGTGTGATGCCAGCTCTGCAAAGGCCAAGGGGGTGGGACAGGAGTTTAACTGAGACATTGTAGGGACTAGCTGAGTGATGGGAGGGGAATGCCTTAAGAAATTGTCAAAGTTAGGATAAGTAGGATAACTCTGCTTATTAAGGACTTTAGAGAGGTAACTCGGTGAGCCAGGACTGAAAGGCCGACAGCTGTCAGCACTAAGGCAGCTGAACATTGTCAAGTGCAAGGGCAGAGGTGAGAAGGAGTTCTAGCTCCAGACTGTGAAGCCTGTGAGCTACAAATGGATATGCTCAGGAAGTCACAGAAGCAGAGAAAAGACTGTCACTGATGGTTTTTGAAAGGATAAGGACACTATCATAAAAAAACATCATTCCCTTCTGGTAAAATATTGAATAGCTCATAAAGCTCATAAAGTGAGAATTGAAGGATGCATCCCTATATGCACAGTGTCTTCTGTCTGTTAATGATTTCTTTTGCATGTTGAGATGGTCCTGCCTTTGTCAGAAGGAAGATAAAATTACAACTGATTTCCATTTTAAAGGAAGAGATAGAGGGCATAGAAACAAAGAGAAACTCTTGGGAGCTTACTGAAGGCAAAGAACTGAAAAGCTGATTCCATTAAGGGTAAGAAGTTGTGACCTTAGTCACCTAGAAACCAGCCTGGTGGAAAAATACCAAATCTGGAAGGGATTTTTTTTTCCTACAGAAGAGGTACTTTAAAAAACAACAACAACAAAAAACCCCACCCCCCAAAAAAACCCAAAACAAAACCCCAAACAAAGAAATGCCTTTTAGTTTTTTACTAAAGGTTGTACATGTAATTTTTTTTTTCTTTTTTCACTTTTATTTACCATCCAATTTTGATGAGTGGGAGGGGAAAAAAAAGAAGTTTTCTAGGTGGCTGTCATTAGAAATAAGCAAGTAGACTTGACTGTAATCAGAGAAGAGGCCTCATTGGTTGTTAACGTATGTAGCATGTATTATAATAAAGGTGGGTAGTACAGGCACGTGCTGCAGGTCAGATTACCTATGTAGAGTCAGATGATCAGAATTAAATTCCACAGTGAAACATGCTCACTTCAATATCAAGAAAATCAAACTGTAGGAAAGTAACATAGGTCTGAGTATATACAACCGTGTCATGCAACTGTCCATAAATGCTTGGTGTGGTCAGAGGTGAATGTAGCCTGGGCCTTTTTAAGATGCCAATGGTGAGCCATGGGCTGAATGGGTGTAATGACAGCTGAGACAGAAAACAGCATTCATGCTTCCAAACAGGAATGGCTATTTTGGCAAATCAGGTCTCCTAAGTTAATTGGCAGATACACCCTTGAATTAGTTCTTTCAAATAAGAAAGATCAAAACATACAAGATTTGAAAATTTCTCCCCCACACTTTTTCTGCCCTTGCTTACAAGAAATTTGCTGTGAGATGTGTTAAATCTGAGCCAATGTGAGAAAACAGATTATATAGGTAAAATGTGTGATGCTATAGAACAGAGAGCTTCCTCAGCAAAATAACGAGTCGTGATTAGTGGAATTCATCGGGTAAGACTGGTCTTCTGCCAACTTTGAATTCTATCTAACCTTATTGACAAATCCAGCAAAACTGAATGAGGATAAATTGGGAGTGAGTGACAAGGGTTGTTTTGGGATGGTTCTGTAACCTGTTGACCTCAAGAAATGAAGCTCACTGTGCAAGATCTGACTTCCAGTTCCTGATGGTCTGTGGTGACATGGTATCTACAGTGGCTTCAGAGAGAACTGCAGTGATGAAGGGAGGTTCCAGCTTTGTCAGTGAAACACTGCCTGCTTATTGTCCTCGAGCAAATAGGGAAAGCTTTTGAGAGCAACTGGTTCAAACAGATTGTTTGTCCACGTGTACTACTGCCATATGCTGGTAAGAAGTTTAATTGTGTAGTAATCTCTGATTTTTTGGATAGATGTGTATGGTTTATACTTTCGTGTTCAAATAATTTATTTAAAGCTTACTCAGAAACCTAGAAAAAACTATTTCATAAATAGTGATTCTGTGAAGTAGCTGTTCTTACTGCTCTCTGGACTGTACAGACACGTATGGGAACATGTACTTCTGTTAAGGCTTAAATACACCACATGTGCTATCACTACTGATTTCTAAGTGGCCAAAAGGCAGGGTATGTTGACAAACATGAAGTCATTAAGGTTTTTAATTTGTTTAAATACTACAGAATGTTCTTACCTGACTTCCTATTAGACTGTGAAGGATGATGAGTTGAAAAGAAACAATGGTTGTTGTACAACAGTGCCTGTGGCACAGCTGGCAGTGTTTATTTATAGGATTCACTCTGGTGGATGTACATGTATAAGATTTTGGTGAAATACTATGAGGTGGTGTTTGGAATCTGAAAGCATTTTTCAAATATAGTTTGAGTCTTTAATTTCAGAGCCGTCAGAAATAGATGCAGCATATTTTTCTGCATCCCTCTGATATTTATTCTTGGGTTTAATCAGGTAGAACGTTTCATATCCCAGGGATATCAAATCTGATGGATTGCTTTGTTTTGGCTTTCTTAGCTTTAACTTCTCTCTGAGAGTCCTTCAGAGTCAATGAGACGTAAATTATGATTAAAACAGTATAGAGGAATGTCACTTTTGTGAACATTCTGATTTTCCTCTGCGTTTGTCCTTTGCACCTGGAATCTGATTCACTTCCAGTCTGCAGAACTTACCTTGTTGAGAGTTCTTCACTTTATCTTCCTTGAATGCTTAAGACCTAATTGCATAAATAATTCTACATTAATTAGGAGTATCTATAAACAAATAGCTGCAAAACACACTGTAAGTAAAACTTATTTTCACAAATCTTTTTTTAAAATTACAGTATTTTTAAAAATTATTTTTCTGTCTCTTTTTCCCCCACATTCCTATCTTGGGAGATGTTTTAAAGGCCTGGCAAATTTCCCATGTATTTTATTTAAAAATCAAAAAAAAGGGTTTGAATTCCTTTCTATCGAATGCTTAACTTTTGTGTTGGAATTCAGATGGGTTTTTTTAAATTATTTTTTGATATTTATTTATTGATACAGAGATATTGAATATATATTCATATATATTCAAATATAAATATTTGATATTTATTTTTTAATACAGAGAATACTGAAACCTCCTATTTATCAATATGAAAGAAAATTTTCCCCGTTTACAGTTGTTATTTGGTGCACTGGATTTACTTAGACATGAAGTGTTAATTAGAGGTTATTATTTCTATCTATGTATTTATGATAGGCATTTAGATACAGTGGTGATGAATGCTAAATAGTAAGCATGCACACAGATGCTGATGTGAAAGCTTTTTGACGTTTTTTAAAATTATTCTCTACTGTAGAGCATCAGCGAAGGCTGACTTGCCATTACTATGTATGAGTTGGAAAAAGCTGGGTGTTACTGGAATATTGGGGAAGTATTACCCAACATCTTGGATGTGACAGAGTGAGCAATGCCAAGGTTACGGGTGGTGTTGGTGATTTTATTTTTTTTTTCTTCATGTGAACAATAGAGATATGGACCTGAATAGAGAGATGCTGACAAGCACATAATCTGTCTGTCTCTGCTTATATTTCCAGTTATACTAAAGAAAATAAGAGAGGTTTTTTTCACCCACACTATGCTGTAGGGATTAATTTGTTTAATTTCTGCCTAATTCAGTAGTTCTAAAAGACTCATGATGTGAAAGATTGCCACCATTTTCGGTCCTCTGAATTGAGATGGTGCTGAAGATAATAGATAGGAAATTCTTTTACTGTGGTTCGTTAAAATGAAATATTTTGGGAGTTTTTTTTCCTGGGTTTGTGAAAAATTTAACTAACTTAAATGCTCAACGCTGTATTTGACAAGATTTCTTTACAACGATTTTCTCTTTTTGTCCACTAACAAATTATCACAATAAAATGCAATCTTCCTTAGCCTTCCAAATATATATTCCAGTACTTACGCTATTTGGGATCTTATAATCTAAACACAACCACTGATATCATTGTCTCTGAATGGTATGAATGGTCTTACCCCAAAAACCCAAGAGTTGATGGGAAACTTTTGTACTTTGGGATTCACTTGGTTCAATACTTTTTTTTTCCAGTAATGAATTCATGTACAGTCAAAATGTTAACTTTGAGGAAGAAAATGCAAAAATCCTTATTCAGGTGGGATTATCCCAAACTGTCTACTGAAAAGACAACTAACTTGGAGGGTAATTGGAATTATGACTCTGTTTTTAAAAATAAAATATATTTCAGCTGTCAAACACTGTAATAAAACCGTAACAGTGAGGATTATGGGATAACAAGTTCAATTAAATAGGTGCTCTGTTGCTGTACTGACCAGCTACAGTGATTTAATCTGTTGGGTTAAATCATAAACCGCCAGATGCAACTACAGATTTATCAGCACTGGTGGAAAACTGGACTAAAGTGCCATAATTTCTGTCTGTTTTGTCTCACAAGTTACATTTCTGTATGTGTTATCATGCCACGGGGCTATCCATACTAATAAACTTTTTTGTAAAGCATCAAGTTGCCTGCAGATGCACAGCAGAGGCATAGTTTCTATTAAGTTTAACAGATTTTGACAGTTCTTACCCTCTTGTGTATGGAGTGTCTATAATTGATCGTTTTACATGAGATTGTGAGCCTTTGTTTTTTTAAGGCATTGCTCTCTCTGTCTACTCTATTACACCCTTTGACAATACTACTTTTTTCCCTTTTATTCTAAGATCTTTTTCTGTAGAAGCCAACAAAAGCTGCTTACCAAGAAAAAGAAGCTCTAAAAATATTTTCATATGCCAGCTATTACTACAGCTATTAAAAGTTTAGTTTGCAGAGCTAGCATAAAATTAAGGAAGTTATGGTTAAATAGGCTCCTATGCATTTTTATCATCTCTTATTGCTTGGTATGACTTCAACAAAGCTATTTCTGTGTGTTAATGCAGTCAGTCATTTGTATGACATCTTATCAAAAAGCAGAAAGACTTGCCTAAATATACTTGTTAATATATTTTTTTTGTTTTATAAAGCTGATAAATTATGCATTTAAAACTAGATTATTCTTGGAAGTTAGAACTTTGCTTGTCTTTCCTATGTTTTAGGAAACCAGTGATTGATCCACTAAACATTTTCCTACTTAAATTTCATAACGTTTTGTGTTTTTCTTTAGTCTTATGTACTGACTTCCTAAGGAGACTTAGACATCACTGTAACTACTGCAGTTAAGTAATTTGTTATCTCAGATTTACTTTTGAAGATGCAGACATTGTGCTTACCCTCCTTCTGGCTACCGCTGCACTGCTCACGCCTGTGAGAAGCTACTCCTTCCAGTGCTTTGTACAAAGCACCACTCAGTCCTGCCCAGTTGGAACAGATTCTGTTTTAGTCTCATCCCTTCACTGAGTCTGAACCTGCTGGCTCCAAAACCTGTGAAAGGAGCGTGTTTCTATGTTTGTATTTTCCTGGATGTAGAAAGGAGAAAACTTTCTTGTCTCTTCCTGATATTCTCTTGTCAATTCACATTTCCCCTCTTGCTTTTATGGAACCCATTTCCCTTCACAAACTGAAGCCACATCTAGCACATGCTGAGGCATACAGACTGTGGGTTGTGATGAAAATTTTTGGAATTAGGTAGTGTTTGAACTGAAATATTTCAGGGTGAAAGGTCAGCTATATTTTTTCAGGAAAATCATGATTTTAGAGGGTTTTTTTCCAGCCTTCTGACAAGTATTAAAGTTACAGGATATAAACTGTGACAGCCTTTTCTTTTTTTGTCTGCATTAATTTTAATTGTATTTTTCCTCCTTTCATTATAAATGAAATTAGAGGGGCTTTGCTGCATTTAGTTTAGATACTTATTTTTTTTCACAGCTTGTCACTTCAAAGTGTCAAATATTTACTTGTGTCATGTTTGACTACGGTGCCAGGCTTTGTGTGTAGTTCATAGTTGTGTATAATTTGCACCTGGGTCTTTGATGCTGTCAGAATGTGTGTAATTGATCTGTGTCCTTCCCCCCTGGCTCTTGCTTTACCCTTTAGGCTGCAGATCATTTGCTGTCATTCACTTTGCTTTGCTGGGATATGAAGAAACGTGCAGAATTAATACTGAAGGCTATGGGGTAATTGTGCTCTATATATGCAGTACCTTAAACAAGAAAACTAAGACCTAGTCTGAAGTTGTCCAGATCATGAGAAGAAAAAGTTTACTTTGTAAGAAAAGAAGAATTTTTAGCTTTATATTCATAAGATTCTATCTGGTAACAATTGCCATTTTTTATCTCTGATTTTTGCAATGTTATTGTGAAGTGAGAGGTGGTCTGTGAAGTCACTGCAGGAGTAATTTTAAACATCTGAGCTATTAATGCAACTTGGACTGCATAGCTTGGCTTCTCATAGACATCTATGTCTGGGCTTTTGAGAATTTGGTAGGATTTGGTAGAGTTTCAGTTACTTATATATGTCAAAATTAGGTTTTGAGCCTTCCATTTTTCCCCATCCTCTAGGTTCAGATCTCTCACTGATGCTCAGCTTTCATTTACTTATTTTTATTATAGGTCTATATATTTGAATGCCTTTCCTTGGGCATCAAATTGTGAGGCACCAAAGGGGTAGCCCATTTTTGTGAAGTTTTCTGCATCAGATTTGATCTGTTTATTTGGGGTATAGTAGTGAAATATCGATCTGTTTATTTGGGGTATAGTAGTGAAAATTGTGGCTTGAAATGACTTTGTATTTGTAAGTATTTGAACAATAGTAAAATGTAAATGGAGGTTTTAAAGAAATGTATGGCTTTTAGAAACGTAATGAAACTTAATGATTCAGTATTCAGCATGATAATGCTTTTCTTTGGAGATAGTTCTATATCTGTAAGTTTATTTCTTTTTGTTGTGAATTTTGAATGACTTTCAGTCATCATCAGAAGGTTTGTTAATTCTGTTTTGGAGGGTGCTTTCTGGCTCTGTTTTCTGTCCCTGTGCTTGTTTTGATACAACTGTTAAATTTTGAAAGTTTCTGAAGTATGTTAGGGTTATACTCAAATGAAGTTCAACTCCAGCAGAATGTGTTTCCAGGTCCTGAGTCCACCAGGTGTGATTGTATGCAAACAGCTTGTGGGGAGCAGCCCAGGATCTCTCATGAGATCTCCCACCACCTCCACCCTCCCTTGCTCCTCACCTCACTCTTATGTGTGAGGGTTTTTTTATGTCCAGATTAGATTTGGTGAGAACAATGTTTTCAGTTGTTTTAATGTCTTGCAATGAATGGAATCAGAAGATTCAGAGATCTATAGATCTTCACCAAAGACAACTGTGAGGCTTCTCTGTGAGACTCAGTATTCTTGATGCCAGATTAATGTATTTTGTCCCCTGCTTCTTATGTTGAAACATTTATCTGTCATGTGTTTCCTTGTTTCATTTTTAACGATTGTTAAAAGTGAATGTCCACTTGTTGAGACTCCTACTGTAACTGTAAGACCTAATGTCTGTTTGCTATACATTTCTTTTTTGACCAGTTTGGACAGTCTATCTTATAGAATCATAAATTGGCTTGAGTTGGAAGGGACAAGATTTTTAACTTATTTTATATCTAAACTGTATACAAAACCATGCTCATGCACGCTAACCATACAAAATAGAACCATTATGGACAGCCTACGAGTGTTGCATTTACTTAACTTTCAAGGCCAAAAGAAAGCATTTCTGTCACCAAGGCTTAGTTCCTGAGTAATTCAGGTGAAACAAGTCACCCAGTGACCTTGGAGCAGTGGTGGAAGGATGGCCTGTTCTTGATTTGCATTTCCAACCCCTCTATCTGTATTCACTGTGAAGTTCCAACACCTGGGATGCTGAAAGGGAAACAGTATTATCACGGTTCCTGGTGTGAAGCTTTGGGGAAAGATCATAAAGTATTATAGTTTGTTGTCTTACCATGTATTAGATTATTTTTATCCTGAAAATCTTTTTAGAGGCATTTCTTTCTTTTCCTCTGTTTCTGACAGTCTAGAAGAGAAAGGCCTAAAATATTTTGTCTACTTCTGGGAATTTCATGCAGCTGAAAGGAATGATTGATTCAAGGAGCAAAGCTGTGAGAGACACAATATAATTGTTTCTTATGTTATTTCCTTACCCAGTACAGGCTTGCTCCGTGGTCTTTAGGCTTACTGGACTAATCCCTCTTCCTAGATTTGTGTGTGGTGACTGTTGCTTGGGTTTCCGTTTTCAGTATTTGTAGTGTCACAAAACAGAACTGTGGCTTTTTCCACTGAATTTTCACTCATGACCCTGGCCAGAATCCATTACTGATGCAGAACATTGCTTTCTCACCTGCTGTGCAGAATGGACCACAGGCATTTAGAGCACTTGTGCTCAGCACCAGCTGCCAGAACATCTGTATGTAATTTATGGTTATGTATATGTATAAATCTTTTCATGAGTTAGAAACCAAGAACTCTTGATTTGCTTCGTACCGGTATCTTTACCAGTATGTGGCATTTTTGCATACTAAGGAGGTTGTAGAGAGGCTGGGGTTGGTCTCTTCTCCCAAGCCACAGGCGACAGGACAAGAGGAAACGGCCTCAAGTTGTGCCAGGGGAGGTTCAGATTGGATAGTAGGAAACATTTTTACACGGAAGGGGTTATTAAACCTTGGAATGGGCTGCCCAGAGAAGGGGTTGAGGCACCATCCCTGGAGGGATTTAAAAGATGGGTCGAAATAGCGCTTAGTGACATGGTTTAGTGCTGGTTTTTATCAGAGTTCAGTTGATGGTTGGACTAGATGATCTTAAAGGTCCCTTCCAACCTAGACAATTCTGTCACTCTATTCTATTTTAAATGCCATATTCCAGAATATGAAGTGTAAGTAAACTGGTTTTTTTGTTTTCTTCTTTTTTTTTTTTTCCCCTCAGTAACAGACTCCTGCCTGGTATTGTCTTAAAACTAGCTCCTGTATCTACCCCGAAGGAATCAGAAAAGACATGTCTTTCTAGAGATTGTTCAGTAGCTGCTGTGATGGTATGGAGCATTAATTAACCCACAGTGGTTTTTAAACACATATTCTAGAGAAATACTGCATCTTTTTAAACCTTTTACATCAGGAGGAATTTAATTCTATTTATATTATAAGCTTATTCCTGATAATACATAATGACTTTCCTTCTTGGCAGAAATCCAACTGTGTTGACTAAAGTGCTCTAACAGATTTATAATGATTTTGAAAAGAGACTTTCTTATTTTACTAAATGCTGAAAGATACTCTGATTCCAAAATTACAGTTGTCCTCTTAAAACACTTGCTGAAGCTGGCCATCACTTTATACTGTGCACAGAATGCATTATTAGTGTGCAGAAGATTTAACTTTTAAACAAAACAATGGGAAGATATTATTTGATTTTTTTTTTTCAAATTACACATTGTAAGAAGTCCTGTATCTGTTGAGACATGTTATAATCACTGTATGTAAGCTGAAAATAATTAGTGTAGCTAACTTTAATTTCTTACCAAAGAGGTCAAAATCTAGGATAATTTAAAAATATTCCATGGTATTTAGTCAATGATTTGTAACAGTCACTGTACAAATGATAAAGGGCTCTAGGCTGTAAATTCAGAAGTCAGATGCATGTGTGCAAAATGTGGGGAGGAAACAGCCATTTCTGATTTTTGTCTCTGATAAAAATTGTTTGAAGTGCCAAACGTTGCTTAAATAGCTACAGCTACATCCCACTGTTGGGAAAATTTAGGTGGTGGATCTGTGACATCTTGACAGTTCCACTTATAGATGGTTTTATAAGTGATTTAACTGTGTTGCAATGGTTTGCTTTCCTGAAATTTCTGTCTATTGGGCAGTTTACCTGAGTGAAGAATAAGGTCTGTGGTGTTAAAAGATCTGAAAAGACCATCTTTTTTTTTGTGTGGTGTTTTTTTTTTTTTTAAGAGAGAGTAGTGATGTGAGCAGGTTAAGAGAGACTAGGAATTGTTCTGACACATCACTCCAAAGAATGAAAACCTTCCTGAACTTTGACAGTAGTAACTTTAATAATTTGAATACCTAGGTCCTTGTATTTTCAGCTTGTTAGGAAAAATAAATTCTTTGTTGCTCTTGGCTATTAATAGCTTATGTTAATAATGAAAATTCTGGTTTGGTTTTATAATTCAAGATACTTCTAGAAAAAGCTAAAAAATTCTGTGTTTTTCACATAGATTGCTGGGAACCTTTTGCTGTAGACTCTAATGGGGAATTACTGCAGGATAGTATCTTCAACAGAAGAAATGATGTGTGTGTATGTCACTTACTGAAAGAAGAAACTGAAACTTCATATAGTCAATATAGTGTAAATACCTGTAGACTTCTTACTGTTAAACAAAACAAAAGTTAACGTACTAGAGACTTAACTGGCACTGTGTTGTTGAGAGTTAAATTGTGATTTGCTTCAAAATTCGATTCAACTGTTTTGGTTCTCTACAAGCTGTTAATTGACTTCAGAAAACTGTTCTGCAATTAAAATGGCTGGAGATGGTAATTGGGACTTTTCTCCATGACCGCTGTCTGGTCATACCAGAATGATTGCTATCTTTAGGATTATAACAAGGGGGTGTCTCTTTCTCCTACTGAGAGAAGAGAACAGATGATTTGGAGAAAGCCGAAGCATGTAATATCTTCTTTTTTCTTAGCCTGTCCATAGGAGATTCTCTATGATCAGATGCTTTATGTAATTTCAAAATAGTAGTGCATACCTGAAAATAAGAACATGGTAGGAAATATTTAGGTAATTTAGATGAATTCAACTTGGTTATTCCCAATGAAAATACTTTCTTTGCTATTTAAGGAATTCTTTGAAGTCATGTATGTTTTACTCCATTTGACTTAGAGAATTTGTTAGAAGAAAAAATTCCTAGAGAATTGGATGGTATTTGTGGGTGGGAAACAATATTGCTTTTCTTTGTAGGAGGTAAAGAGGGCCTAGCTGGCTATTTGGAAAGATGTTATAACAGGATTTTTTTTAAAAAATGAGTTTGACAGCACATAAAGGACAGGTTTCATTAAATAGCTGATGGGTTTTACTGAGAACCCACCTACTTTATAGCTTTGAAAGGTCAGTTGGAGTACCAGAAGAGGGAAAACACACAGAAATGTGGCTTCAGTAGGGCATTTGATGTGGTCTAATATGACATTTTCATAAGAAAAATTGGAAGGTGAAATGACTGCAAAGCAGGTAAATATTTTCAAGGGAACAGCCAGTTTAGAAGAATATTCAGTTATCAATTACTCACTGTCTAATTGGAATGGATCACTCAAGAACATGTTCTGGGCCTGATTTTTTTGTGTAGGTTTTTGTATTAACAGGTTGATGCTAGAATGGAAAAACGCATAAAACTCTTAGTGCTTCCAGGATAGGTGGGGAGGCAAGCATTTTGCAGGACAGTAACAAACTTAAAATTGATGTTTGCAAATGGGTGAAATTAATCAAAAACTTTGAAGAACAAATCAAGAAGGAAACATGAATTACTAGTAAAAATTAAAGGTACAAACCTAAAATAAGAGGTCACATGGTTAGGGGATAGGATTAGAGAGGTCTATGAAACATGACAGCAGATGTCTTAGAAAATTTTTAATCTGGAATGTTTGGAGTTACCCTTTGCAATATGCCCCAATTCTGAGCTCCCTCAGAGGCTGTGAAGGCCAACTAAGCTAGATTCTAATTTTGGGCACTGCCCTTTAAAAAAAAAAAAAGAGGAAAAGAAGGGAAAGCAAAGGACAAAGTGTGGAATGGAAAGGTTAAGGGAAGAAGAAATGTTTGGAGAAGGTGATCTGTTGAGGAAAAGAGCCCTGAAGGAATTGGAAGAGGAAGTTATCAGCTGGCAACATAGTTCTTTAAATACAAGGTTTCTGAAGAGAGGATGGGGATCAGTTGTTTCCTGTGATCCAAGAACCGTAGTGCAAAAAGTCACCATCAGATGAGTTTGCAATAAAGATTTAAATGGGGTAGTGGTGGGGGGAGAGTTGAACTACACTGGAAGAGCTGAAGCGCTGGAGTGGGCGGTCTGTGGAGGCTGTGTGAAGGATTGTAAATGGGACTGGAGGCACATCGTCAGGCACACTTCTGAAGTCTGCAATATTCTGCCCAAGCTGTGGGAAAGGACTCTGAGGTTCCTTCCAGGCTGTTTTTCTTTTTTTAGGTAAGCAAACCTCTCTCTACGCTTCCTGTGTGGCCCCTTTAGGGAGTTAGATGAAATGGAAGGCGATACTGTGTTGCGCCATCTTGTCTAGACCGAGCTTTTGCCAAGAAAGGTTGGACCAGATGATCCTTGAGGTCCCTTCCAACCTGGTATTCTACGATTCTGTGATTCCCTGTTGAAGACTATTCACCTGTTTCCCCTGTGTGAAAAGATTGGTCTCAACAAATATGGTCATGCCATTCCTTCTTGTAATGTCTTTGCATGGGCATAATAGGAAAATGTCTGAATTTTACCCATGGGTATCTAGAATGTTCCTTGTAGCTTTGTGAAGTGCTGTTGCATCCAATGATTACTTTTATTGTTTTATTTTCAAAACTCAAAATAAGCAAACATAATGAGACAGTGTATCTACATGAGGTTTTTCTGAGTAAGTTCCTAATGCTGAGTCTTACTGCTGTAGTCCCTTTGTTGTCTGCATTAAAAGGCCAGAGGACTGAGTGCTGAGATAATCTTAGCATGAGATAATCTTAAATGGATGTTTTCCAGGTACTGGAATGACCAAAGGTGGCTCTGCCACTTTCCTCAGATCTTCAGAGCTTGGCATTTGAGGACTAAATAACAGTCAGACCCCTTCTGTCTTCTAAAAGCCTAACAGCTTCACATAAAGTTTCAGCTGCATATTTTTGAAACTCAATGGTATGAAACTGTCAAAAGATGAAGCATTTATGATATCTATTGGGGGAAGTGAAGGAGCATAATCATGTACCACTTAACAGAACCAAGAAACAATACACAGCATCAAAGCAAACTGCAGTGCACTTTGGTTGTGAAAATCAGTCTGAATAATGAAAAGCACTTCTATACTTTTTCAAAGAAAAGCAAGTTGTGGAATTTTATTTTTTTTTTAGTGTAAGTTGGTCTGTTAACAGCTTATAACAACTTCAGAATCTTTGTTGGACTCACCATATTTCATTTGGTTCTCTCCCTCATGTGAGCTAGAAAAGCAAGCTTTTTTTTGTTGCTGATTTCAGACAGCTGGACAGTTCTGCTTGTGATCTGAGTTTTTTTTTTTTTTTAATTTATTTTATTCAGGAATGTTTAATCTAAATAAATATGCCATTCTTTCCATTAGCTCATATATTTGTATGAATTTGTATGAGCTGAGTTTAAGCAGCTGCTTAAATCACTGCTTGCTGCAATATACTAATAATGTCAAACAAATTAATTAGACAGCCTAACAACCCAAAGTAAAACCATTTATTTCAAGTTAGCCTTATGTTTACTACTTTCACATTTAAATCTCTCATGTGACTGTGATTTGGCCTTTTGCCTTTGCATGTTATCCTTTAGGACTAAGTGAAAAAATCTGGTTTTTCATACTTTGAAGTTATTCTTCACTTTGAGTTATTCTCGAGGATTTCAGTTTGGAGTGACTGACAAAGGCAATGTTTGGGAAAATGTTAAATAGCAAATTCTTAGTTTGTGTGCAGCAAATTATATTCAAAATATATTTACAAATTTGGAGAAAATACAGAAACTCTTTGGGAATGTAATCTTAGCAGGACTGGCAGGTATTTTGTCTGAGATTTGTTATAATTCTGTCAATATTGTTGCATTCCTGACAACATCTAAGGCTGCACAGCAATATGAGAACTGCCTACTGACCTTTTGCAATATCTGAAATATTTCATAAAAGGTTCTTGTAGCAAATCCTGGCAGACAATGGTTTCTCAAGTTGTTTGCTTGACCTTAACTCGTGGTGAAAATTCAAGAGTGAGAGGACAAATGCTTGAAACATGGAGACTCAATTTCATTATATTTAAGGTTTTTAGGTGGTTCAGTGCTGAGAGTTCAACCTATATAAGTAAAATGTGCTACTTTTACTTTTGAATAGCTAAAATATATATTAAATACATTTCTGTTTGTGGATTCCTCTTGTCCCTTAGAATTCTCTGGAGCAGCAATCCTAAAACACTTTACATTTATAGCAGTTTTTTATCCATTTGGAATTTTCAGTATTTTCCAAAAGAAGGGAGCTAAGAGAGACCTTCAGTGTTTGGGTAGGGTGGAAGGTAACAGTTTAAAAAACCCAAAAGCAAGGAAACAAAACAAATAAACATCATCAATGTTCTAGGTTTGCTGTGGACACAAATGGGAGTTGCAAACAATCTCAGAATTATTTAAATCTATAGAATGTCAACCTGTATGGGATCTGAAACAGAAAAGGAACAGGTGAAGGCAGGAATTATTAACCAGGGATGCAGTGCTGTAGAATGCATTTTGGTGCTGTCTCTTTCTGACCTCTTCTTTCTGGGAGACTTCTTCAGTGAAGCGCATATTATAGCTTCATGGGAGTCTGCAGTAACAAAGTACTGTGCAGTGCTGTAAAAGCATACGTAGGTCATAATATGTTTTTAATAGACTTTGCTTTGTGTTTGGATGCTTTTCTTCAGTGTTGGTAGTGGTAGTTCAAAATGTTTGTTGAGTTCAAGAAAAAATGCTTTCCATGTATTAGATGTGCATCACTCCTATTAGGCAAAAATATTTTCATGTGTCCAGTTTCAGTTTTAAACTGAAAGAGGGGAGATTTAATTAGATACCAGGAAGAAATTTTTCTCTATGAGGGTGGTGAGACCCTGGAACAGGTTACCTGGAGAAGCTGTGGCTGCCCCATCCCTGGAGGGGTTCAAGGCCAGGCTGGATGGGGCTTTGAGCAACCTGGTCTGGTGGGAGATGTCCCCGCCTGGGGCAAGGTCCCTTCCAACTCGAACCATTCTGTGATTCCATGAAGTAGAAAGCATCGCTGAAGCTTCTGCATCATCTGTTTTCCCTACTCTTTTCTAGTATGTTTTGCTTGTTAACACAGTCCCTCATCTCGATGTTGCTTGAACTATGGTGGAGGGAGAAGTGAACATAGTCTGGCCCCAACTAAAATAACTAATTCTACAAGGTATTTATGTGAAGTAGGAAAAAACTGGTCTGACTGTGGAATTTTGAAATATCCTATTCAGAAGTCATTACTGAAAAATTTTCATTTCTAGTGAATGTGTGAAAGAGAATGGGAGGGGAAAGGGTTTATGGATAAAATGTGAGATTGAATTATCTTTGCTTGAGAGGCTGAGAGATTGAGTCAAGTCTGGAAACTGGAATGTGCCCTGATGCTTCTTTTTAACATTTTCTGGTCTCAGGAGATATTTCTGTGAGTTGAGGCAAAGGAAAAAAGGAAGGGGTGCAGTTTGACCTAGAGAGATACGCAGAGATTTATCCTAACCCAGCTATGATATCTAGTATTGCACCTATATATGAGACATAGCAGAATTACTTTACTATTTACTCTGGGTTAACAAACAGAATATACACTGTCTTCTAGCTTGGACACTAGTAGAAAAGAAATATCTCCATTAAATATTGCCCTTTAATATAGTACTAATAGTGTTGTTTCTTTCTGAACAGATTACAGGTACGGGACAGAAGTATTGTATTACGAGGTTTTCTTTTCCTGTTTTAGCTGCTGCTGTGCAAGTAGGATGGGAAATGTTGAATGAATGTCATTGCTATATATGTTTTCTTGACCTGCTACTTGCATGGTTTTAATCTCTTTAGAGCAGAAATATCTTAACTGTAAGCAACATTTTGAGGCACCAGAAAGCATTTTGGTCTCATCTCCTCACATTCTATTTTCATGCGTGGTGCCATTAAGGGTATTATGTTGAGCATTGCTTAAAATTATTCTTGATTAAATGTACTTGCTATTCTGCATTTACTATAGAATTCCTCAGATTTGACAGCAGGACTGTACAGTGTAAGGAATAGTTGCTGCTACTTTTGATTTGTTTCTTTTTTCATTATCTTGTGAAAACATTACATGAAGATTATAAAGTTATTTGTTCAGTGATGGTGCTGAGAATATTAATCTGAAATTACTACCTATGCCTTGAGTAGTTTGTCAAAGTCACTTTTGTTTTAAACTGATTTGTTACTCATCTTTATGACTTTATACTTTAGCCAAGTTCCACCCCCAGTGTCCATTGAAGAGGTTTTTTTGGCAGAATTGTACTTGACTGTGTTTAGTTGTGTCAGCATTTCCCATGGAAGGGAATATTTGCTGCACTGAAATAGTGAGACACTTGTAGCTGCATTGGGTAACTGAAGGGTTTCTAGAAGGTGAAACTTTTGCTTTATTTCATTATCACAGGGGATGAGTATAGGAAATCCCATATCTCTCAAAGTGGTAAGGATGTATAGAACAAGAGAGAAATAGTTACTGTTCATTTTATTCTAGTAATAACTAACGTTAATGAATGCAGTTGAAATCTTTTGCACATAGAATTCAGGTTTCATAGTTCAAAAAAGATGATTAGTAACGATCTGGAAAAGAGTTTGTAGAGTGGAAAGGAATAATTATATGGGAGTATACTTGGTATCTTTGGAAGGAAGAAAATAAATATTAATAGTAAATACTAATTTTCTCTATTCCGTGATAGAATATAGAATTTGTTATCCCAAATGAGAAGTAGAATTGCAGCAGCAATCATTCTCCAAAGATAGGGTTTTTGTGTATGTTCTTGTCTCTTTCTCAACCATAGTTAAGATAACAGGCATATTTTGTCTGATACTGACTTTCAGCATAGTGGGAAAGTTGGGAAGGGGAGGGAGGCGAGTAGAAAGTTTGCTTTCTTGTTTTGAGAATGTTATTTCAAGACTTTCAATCACAAATGTGTTTTTTTTCCTCTCGTGTGATACAATATTCCTCAGAAATTTTACAAAGAATATAGACTAATGAGTGCAAGATAACTTAGAGAAGTGTGTGCCCTCAGGAAGAAAAGGGGAAGTTGTACTTGCATATGTTGTGAAAAACATATGCAACTAAATTTAGCTCATACTAGCAGATTCTACTTATTTTGAAGATTGTTTGTGGGATACTTCCAACCTTGTATGAAAAAGGGCATGGGAAAATTTTTTTTTTTTATTTCTATTTGGGCCCTTATATCTCTTTTTCTCCTTTCTCCCTCTCCCAAGGAAAAAAGCCTCTGAACAGAAGACAAATTATTTCTCTGCCTACACTTGTATCTTAGTAGTCTGATTTTAGCACCGTGGTGTCATGCTGCAAGATTATTTGGCATATGCTAGTTTTTGTTTTTAGCCTCCTCTGGTATTATACAGAACCTAATGTTTCTCCCACAAATTTTAGATTTAACTGTGAAAGTGTAGCCCCTTATCCAAAACAATTTCTCCCCTGTTCTTTTGAAATGTGGCAACATTAGAAACTGATGTTTATTGCATGCAATACATATTTTTTTTTTGGTATTTGATACTAATACTGCTGGATTATAAAGAAGAAAGGACTGAATAGCTTAATGTTGATCTGCTAGCACTTTACAGTCTTTATTAACCCTTTTTTGCTGGGTGTGCTGAGCTACAAGTGCTCTGGTTGTAGTTCACAGAAGCACAGCGTCCTCTTCAGCTGTTATTTTCACAATTTATTTTTTTTCCCCCCTCTTATCAGCGAATTTGAACACTAACATTAACTTGCTTTAATTTAGTTGGAAAAGTATTGATTGCTTTCCCTTTCCAGAAGAAAACCCACTGATGTTATAATTGCATGTTAAATCTGTAGCCGAAAAGAAGAAATACTTGTACCCTGGTGCTCTTCTGGATTTCAAAGTACATAATTTCTTCTCATAAAAGGTACTTTCCCTGCAAACTTTGCTTTGCATGTGGTGTACTGCTGCCTTACTATATCAAGCTAAACAAGTACTAGTTAGTTGAAATAGATGTTAAGGATTTTGATTGTTTATAATCTTCTTATGGAGTCAGCGACTGTAATATATTCAAATTCAGGGATCGTACCTTGGATTTCCAAGCAGTAGAGTAAGGTTGTTTACTCACTGATCTGAAGCTTTTCAAGATATTCAGAGAATTACTTTTAAACACTGCAGTTCATAAAGCTGTTGGTATTTCTTCTTTGACAGCGTGTACCCTTGGGTGTTGAATGCAAAGATTTTTGGCACATAGATGGTGAAAGGATTTAGAAGCTTTTTTTTTTTTTTAAGAAGGTCACTAGTGAACGCTGAGTTGCCATTTTTAGAGGTGACTGTTCCAGCTGCTTTTAAAGCTTGTCCTTTACCTTTGGAGTACCTTGTTTTACAACAGAACTGCTGAAGGTTGAGTCAAGTTTGTTCAGAGCTGTGTCCCCTGGAAACGTATTGGCAAGCATGATTTAGCACTGCTTCTCTCTAATCCTGTACATTCCTGACCACGGCAAGGCTATGCAGTCAGTAAGCTTTATTCCACGCTGTACTTCCAGGATTTAAAGCTTGTAAAGCCAAAGGCATTAAAAAGACAATATGAGGAATTAGCTTTTTTTCTTTTTCTGTTTTGTAGATATAAACTTTAACAGTCTTCAAAATAGACTTATTTACATGCAACTGTATTTTCAAGAATGTCTTTAAGAACCAATCTGAAATGTGAAAAATGTATGACGTGACACAACTGTTTTCAGCCCCATTGGATACTAGAAGTATTTGGGGCACTTTGTGTGCCACAGAACACATACATAAAAATTGGTGTGCAGATAAGCTTGTTTTGGCTTGTTCTGGTGACTGTTCCATTTAGGAAAAGGACCTCTTTTATGACAAACCTTTCCTCATAAGGGCAAGCTTCTAAGACAAATTAAAAAGCTTGCAAAATATTGGTAAATTATTCCATAGGGATGAAGAGGAAAAAACCCATACAAAGAGTAATGGCTTTAGGGAGTCTTACTGGCAGGAGGCACTCAAATGATTGTGATGTTTTCTGTCAATGTAAAATAGGTAGAATAAGTTTTATGAGAATCTAATTATTGTTTTTAAAACAAGAGTAATGTGGCTGGTTTCTGCCTTACTAGATGACCTAAGTTTCATTGAAGTTAGCCTGTCCCATAATGGGATACAATTATGTCTCCAGCTAAAACATTGCTTGCCTTTTTTTGTTTGTTTGTTTGGGGTTTTTTTTGTTGTTTTTGTTTTTGTTTTTGTTTTGTTTTTCCCCAGGAAGGTGGTCTAGGTATTTCAGTAATTTGGATATAATTGCCTGCAGTAGGGCTCTGGAGAAAACTAAAACTATTTCCAATCCTTAGGGAATTCTCCAACATAGAGCTGGATGCTTTTGGGAGACATTAGAGTGTAACTGAATGTTATCACTTTGTTGTATTTTATGGTACTTAACCTAGTATTTATGATGGTACTACCATAATATTATGACATGTTGTCTCAATAGGTCTGAGAAGTAGGGGAATCACTCCTGTCTACAACAAGAAAATGAGTCATGCAGGAGCTTGAGGAATTGCTTGTGATCTATGGTAGATCTTGTGGAGCAGGGTAGATAGTAATTACGTGGTGTCTGAGGGTTGGGGTGGGGGCCAGGGCTACTGCAGCTCTGAGGATATATACAACACAATATATATAAGCAACATGTTTTATCACTGTAAATGCAGCTGCCCTATTTCTCATGTAATGTCTTAACCCATAAGCTAGTTTTATTTTCCATCAAATATAAAAAAAAAATAAAATGATTTTATTGCTTGAAATTCTGAGTTGGTAAAATGAAAACTCAAAACTTTTCCTGAGATAGAATCTTTCTTACATTTGGGATGAAGTGAGCAGAGGAAGAATTTAAAAAGTTTTTTAAAGTGGTTGGGTTTGTGTTTGGTGTTGTCGGTTTTTGTTTTTTTGGTTTTTTTTTTAATTACCAAAATTTTATTAAATGACTAAAAGTAAAGATTGCTCTATTGTTACTCCTTTCATGGAAAAACCATTCTAATTGTTTGAGTACCACCACCCTTCTTCATTTCATCCTTATACCAACACCGGGCACTGCTGGGCTTTCAGAAAGCAGGGCCAGGGAGGAAGAAAGCAGGGAGCCCACTTTGCTGGGGAATAAGCACTTACTTACAATAGGAAAAATTCATAAGGTTATTAAGTGTTCCCCCCTCGATCTTGCAGTCTGAGATGAGCCCATCACATCTTCACTGTTTGCAGCTGTTGCTTGAATGCCAAGGCATTCTCGGAAGGATGTTTTGTTGTAGGAAATGTGGGTTTCTGCCCGTGAAAAATTGATTTCTCAGAGTATCACTAAATACACTCTTCTGAGAGAAAATTCCATTTTACAGCTGTTTCCTTGGTACTTCAGGCCACCTTAGTTCTGCGAGAAGGAAAAGTTGAGAGGCCTTTTAAGGAGAGGAACCCTTTTGTTGCCGTGAATTACTGTGATGGTGTATCAGGGATGAGCTGCTGGTTTGTGAACAGAATCTAGAACAGGTTTTGCAGCAGGTTACTGAGCTCCTCAGCACAGCCCACGGCCACTCAGTGTGGTTTTTAAGTCTCGGCCATTTCCAAAGAACTGGATTTCTATGAAAATACCCTATGCTGTTTGAAGGGAGGAATTCAAACCTGTGTTCAGCATCCCCAGCCAGATTTGGAATTTACAGGTTCTAGACATCGCATTAGTGCATTTTGGATTATTGTTGTTATCTGTAAGTTTGTAGTCTATTGTTCCACCATCATAATTGTATGTAAATTAGAAGGATATTAGACTGGGTATCTCTATAAAATCCAATTTTCTATATGGGAAGATTTTCCTGAAAGGAAGCATTACTAGAATCTTTAGATTAATATACTAATAAATTACCTTGTGGAGTTTCAGGGATAGCATACATGAGTTTTGTTCCTTATTAGTACAAATAACTAAATGCAATTGTATTTCTGTTTTTTATAGTGGTTTGGAGTTGTCTTATTGGAATGTCAATTATTGTGTATAAGATGAAAGTATAAAGGCTAGTCTGACTCATGTTTTAATAAATTATATTTGCTTGAAGTAGGAGATCCGTTTAATCCCTACAGAGAGAGTAAGCATTTTATTTTATTTTAAATGCATTACAGTTTTGTGTATCACCAGTAGCTTCACACTGATACTAGCTTCATATTAGCCAGAATCAAGCCTAATCTTTCAAAATCCTTGTTCCACCACACTGGTATATGTCATAACAGTTTATCTTCCCCTTGACATCCCCTCCCTTATGGAAAAGCTATTAGAAATAAAGGTAAATAATTTGGGATAGGGTGAATTACGTTTTACTTCAAGTAATTATTCTCTTTGTTTCCCCGTGCTCCTGGTGGGATGATACATTAGAGGAGGCTGGTGAGGAGCATCAAGAACACGTTTATTCTTTGGAGGTCAATCCATGAAGCTTGGTTTATATAAGATGCACAATATGGAAACACCCTGCCACCCTGAGCTTAGAAAATAATCAGTCTTTGGAGAGTGAAGCAGTAGCTGAGCTATTTCCACGGCTGCAAGTCCCGCTAAGCGATAGGTCACCAGTGACAGCCCGACAGCAATTCCTGCATTGATTGCTCCTGCAGAAATGTTATCAATAGTATTAATGAAAGTCATTACTTGGTTTCTGAAACTACTTAATTACTTGCAGCAGCAAGGGGTAATTATTGGAAGTAATTTCTTTGCAATCACACTTTCTCTAGAAGAATCTGGGGTGGGGAACTCGGAGCTTGTAATTTTTGTTTGAGAAATGCCGTATTTTGCCGTGGCTCTGTTGGGTGGGTGTTGTGCAACATCAAAGCAAGAGAATCAGAGCACTTCTGGGCGAGATGTCAGTAGGTCAGTGATAGTACAGTTCCCTTAATCTTTTAATCATGAAGTAGCTAAAAAAGACAATCTAATGTTTTTATGACTCAGAATACCGCATGGTGTCACCCTGTCAAGAGCATTAACTTGCAATGCTGTCAGTCCTTTTAAAACTTTTTATGTATTAACAGTACTTTTGCTATTCTGGGCTCCAGCACCCATTAGCTTGCAGTTGTAGCTGTGAGTGTTCAGTGTATCTGGCAGTTTGGGGTTGGATACAGAAAATGTGCAGCAAGGATTAGTGAGCATGGGTGAAAAATTCTGTTGGCTCTGGGTCAGGTAAGAATTCTGCAATTGCTGCAGAGAAAGAATCCAGCTGGCCAGAATTGCATAACAAATCCATTCTTTTTATGGTTTTTAATTTGGTGGCAGGAACGGTGGAGGCTTGTGACAAAACCATTTTTGGCTGAAAAATTTAAATCCATTGTAACCCGAAGTGTTTGTGTAAATGTATCTTTTTGAAATTCTAATGAAACAGACCATTGGAAACCACTTGTTTCCTGCTTGCTCAGCTTTGGCTTTGGCAGTTTCAGACAGAGCTTCCATGAGGATTGCTGGGATGCCCAGCCTCGGGAGACCTCTGGCCCTTCCATCTGAGGTTAGAGACTTGAACCAGGTTCAAACAGAACTTCATGAAGGCTGGGACCTCGGCTCCTCTGGCTTTGCCCTGAGGTTCTCAGTGCTTGCAGACAACCAGGTGCGTCCAGAAGCCCCATGAACCACTGCTCACTCAGAAATCGAGCCTTGATTGTCATATTTTTCAAAAGTTATTTTGATTTCTTCTCCTGTGGGAAGTTTTGCAATATCCATCTTCTCTTTTACAGAATTGCCTGCTGAATAAAATTCTCCATTCCTACTTTTACAATTCCTGTCATAAACGCGGCAGGCAGCCCACAAGCGCTACACAACGCCCTCGCTCTCAGGGCTGACTTAGCCGAGTTTTAAGTAGAGCAAAAAGTTAAAATAACTAATTATTCAGTCACATGCACGGGTTTGTTTGGAGTGGAAGGAGGGGTGGAGCAAGAGCAGGGCTACCTGGGCAGGCGGCTCTGGCGAGTGACGTGAAGGGTGTTAAACGGGTTGATGTAGTGGGTGGGTGACAGCTCCCTTCTTGGCAGTGAATCACAATGACAGATCAAAGTAGCATTAATCCTAGTTATCCTAAATTAATTATTTTGCAAGTGGTTTAACTTCATGAATAGATTTTTAAGCCATAGTTTAGAATAATCTTAGGGGCTATAAGATAGGAAATATAAATAACTGTAACCTTATGGACTATATGCCTAGCAAATGAGATTTTACTATATATAAATTTGGTTCAGAGAAAGTAAAACAGTTTGTATTTGTGCAGAGATGACATGCTTTTATCCCAGGGTGACATGTTTCTGTATTTTTTGGGTATATATGAGCTGCCCAAATACTCACCTACTTAGGGCGGCCAGAACCTTCTGCTATTTTAACTCTATTTTGTATCAGGCTCCTTGTAGCAGAGGAAGCTTCTCTGCTCTGAATATTTTATGTTGTCACTGGAAAAGTCCCAGCTGGAAAGTGCTTATTTAATGGTTTTCATTTGTACTCTTTTTAATAGAGACAGACAAGGGTGAAAGTGACCTGACTAATGCAAGCAACTGACAAAAATGATAGGTTTTATGAGAAGTTTTATGGTTAGATGAACATTTTTAAGTTCTAGACATTTAATTATTTTAGACTGTAAGAGTTTGGGGTTTTTTTTAGCATGTGAAATAGTATTTTCACTTAGTACGTAGTTTCATTTATGTAAAAATATTGCACAGTCCTATTTCATTCAGGTTTTTACGTACGGAAACAGACACACAAACCCACAACAGCACAGGAACAAAATACTCCAGAATTCAGGTAGCAAAAATTTACCTTGAGTGCAATTATTGTTGATTTGAATAGAAATTGCAAAGCATAGTATGCAGAGAGTTTAGTATGTAAAGAGAGAGTTTAGTATGTAGGCTTTAATTGCTTTTTAAAATTATGTAGTGTTGTCAGTCTATTACTTTCCTTCATCGTATGTGTTCTAGAGGTTATAGTTCTGTTTGTGTTTTCTTTTAGTGCTTTGCTAGTTGTCTGTTTGTTTGTTTAATTTTGGGAAATTAGAGTTTTACCAGTTTCTCCAAAGCAATCAGAGAAATGGTTGAGTATCAGGTCTAGCTATCCATTTGAAAAAGAGCAAAGAGCCTGATGAAAGTTAAAAGTAATTTGCGTGTTCTGAATGTATTTCACTGATGCTTAGTTTGGAAATGCCTTTCCTGGTGAATTAGCCTTTTTGTTGCTCTGATTTGGGTTAAGGGTGGCAGTGTTGTTCAAAAACCTTTCTGACTACAGTTAAGTGAGTTTGAGAAGAAAAAGATAAAATTGATCTATTTTGTAAAGGAAGGAGTATATTTTGGTTTTTTTTCTTTAAATGACTATGGACCTATTTTCTGATTCTAGCAGTTCCCCATCAATTTTCATTTCCACCTGTAAAACTGAAAGTGTTGTACATCTGTCCTATAGATGTAACATAAAAGTTTTAACCCAGGAAAAGAAAACCAGATATTACAAATCTACAAAGAGCATTCATGAAACAGGTAGTTCCTCGAGAACTTTTGGTAGATAATCTCTCTTAGAACTGCTTTTACCTCTACAGTGTGGAGGTCTCTGTACGTAGCAGGTAGGTCTGCAATTTCACAGATCTGTCCAGTTTCCATGTCTTATGAGAAACGTAATCATTATTTAGTAAGGGGAAAAAGTAAGGGCTCTTGCCTTTTGGATTTTGTTACATTGCTGATATGGTCTGGTACAGATGGAACAGTGGAACAGTTATGGTCCTTTAGAAAAAAATTTGTTGAGCTCACTCTTTAGAGTTTAATAATGCTTCAAAGTATGTCTCCTCTGTAGAGTCAGCCTCAGCCTTTATGCCCTATTACTTTAAGTACATCTCAAGGAACCTTGAGACGAAGTGGAAGTGTTGAATGCAATTGACCTTTTTTAATAGGATAATAAAGCCTTTTTCTTTCAAACTACTTCACTTTTCTGCTTTACTCTTTGCATAGTATATTGACTATAAAAAACCAGCCAAACAACACAAAAAAAACCCCAAAACAAACCCACAACAAAGCAAATCCACTTCTTTTTATGGCTCTGTTCTTCTGGAGAAGGCTTCTGTCAGACCCTTAAGGATGAAAGCTAAATAAACAAATTTTGTTTCCTCTTTTGTACTGTCCTGTACTGCTTTTTCTATGGCATTGCTGAACATTTAGAGCCATGTGTCTCCCTGTGCATAAATGGGAGACAAGCAATGGGGTTTCCCTGCTCTGAGGAGTTTTCCAGGTTGTGCAGTAGCTTCCAGATCTCTCTTCCTTCCTCTGCTTGCTGGAACACCAGTCTCAGCTCTTGCTCCCGAGATCATTTGCAAACCTTGTCACAGAGAAGCTCCTTTGGAAGAAGGAAGGGACAATGTGTGTGTGTGAAAGGCGCAGTGTAACTTCTTAGTTTGCTTCACTGAAACAAAAAAATTAGTGATGTCAGAAGGGCCTGTCTCATATTTGTCGCCATGGCAAAATTCAAACTAAAATCTTTTCAGACAGCCTAATTGCTTGGTGCCTGTGAACAGCTGAGGTGGTTATCACTGTATGTTGACAGCAGTTTAGCAGCTGAGATTTTGACTACTGAGAGATTTGGCTTACATTACTGTGCTGTTTCATTCTGTGCTTGAAGTTAATTATTTAAATCGTCACATAGAGGGGCCAGGGACCATTTCCAATCAGCTCTGCAGGAAATAAGTCCTTTAGCTCAGGTAAACCTTAAACTTCATGGCTTGGAGAAGACAGGGAAGACCAGTCTTATCTTGCACGGAAGATGCAATGATCCATATCGGAGAGGAAGGCCACTGCTTTTCCCTGGCACTGGGAAAAATGCAAAAACTGAAAGACTGCAAGTTCTCTTCCCCCTGCTCCTTCCCTGTGACTGTCCTTTGAAGATTTCTTTGCTCCTGCTGTTCATTGCCTGGCATTCTTTCTCCTGCACGTTGTCAGGATAGTCCATGTGAATGTAAAGGTCACCTATTTTATGAACCCATTTGAATCCAATTATTATAGAGGTAGGAATAGACATTGTAGTATTTCTAATATAGAAACACAGAATCCTTTGCACTTGGTCACTTTCTGTCTCTCTGAAATACCAGGGATGTGTTTTTGTCAACACATGACATTTCTGAGTTTTCAGTCTCTGCATTCTTTTGCTTGTCAGCAGCTACAGACACTTCTTCATAACTTGGGCTTGAACTTCTTAACTCAGTCTGATGTTTTAGATGTTTAATTTTTGCAGTGGTATTTATTACAAATGCACACAGGTTGCCAAACACATCAGAATCAGAAATACTCTACAGGATCCAGCAGTATTTTCCACTGTCTTTTAACTGAAGGGACTTTATAGCCCTTGTAATTTGCTCCTTGTGAAGATGTCCCAGAGACATACATCATTTCCATTATGCAGGACCAAGTAATTTCAAATTTCACTTATATATATATATTTTTAAAGGTAAAAACCAGTAGGCCTCACTAGGATTACGCATCTTGTTAATTATTGAAACCATTCATTTTTTCTAAGTTAGTTGTTTGAAAAGGGTAGCTTCTTATCACTTCATTTCTGCAAAACAGGGGAAGAAATCTGTTTCCCTATTTTAATAGCTTCCAAAAAGGTTATAGTGCTATTATCCTGTTTGTGAAATAGCGTGTGGTTACCTTTGGCGTGGTGCTGGATTACCACCACACAGTTACATTGCTACAGGTACACTGGTTTGGGCTCCTGTTGCTTCCTTCTACATGTAAATGACAGAAGCAAGTAGAGGAGAATTCTGTTATGCCCAGTGCTGAAGCTTTTATGTTAATTGTTTTATATGGTTTGTAAGTCAAAAGCCTTAGGTTAGATTTGCTGTCTGTACAGTATAAGCTGTGTTACTTTTTTGGGGGAGGGGGGGCCAGGTGATCTGGAAGGTGAGGTCCTGCATCACAAAACTACATATTTTGTTTTTTCCTGTCTCTAGTCCATTTAGTATGGGGCAAGTTTCCATTAAACCAAGCAGATGTACAGTTTGTATAGTCCATGTACCAACATATTTTGTAATTTACCACTAAAGTTTGAATTAGAACCAATCTGCAAATTACTTTCCCCTGGAAACTGGGCTCAGCCTCTTAGATTTGCTTCACATAATCTGTCAAATATCCTAATGGGCAATCATACAATTTCTTTGGGGTGTGTTTTAACTAGCTACCTAAATAGAAAAGCTTTGTATGTCATTGTCCTCTAGAACCATGGGGCTGTTTTTGAAGGATCACCTTTAGTGAGCCAGGGAAGTTGGTACCTACTGTCAGCTAGATTGAAACAGTGGAAATGACCAAAATCACTCTAGTTGGAGAAAATATTGTTACCAAAGTCTGTTCCCTTTTATTTCTGGGTCAGATCAATTCTATGCTGGCGGTAAATGAAAGACTTATTTAAAACATAATGTAGTTGTTATTATTTCAGCAGTGCTAGGGTTTAGCTTGGCTTTCTGTGCAGGAGTGAAGCCAGGCTGCTCCCTCGCAGGTAGGCACTGGGACAGTTTGGGTTAGAGATACCTCTGTGCTTTGTAGAGATACAGAAGAGATGGAAAAGGTAAGAGTGCTTAATTTTAGTAAGTCCAGACTACTACTATTGGAATAGAATGATGCAAGAAGTTTGAATGCAAACTGTTCCCTTACAAGCTACCTGTCTCAGACAGGAATCTGTCAGGAGGAGAGCCTTGTCGATATATAAGCCAATCTGAACCAGAGAGTGAAATCTACAAAAATACCCTTCTCTAACAGTGTCTCTCCACTCTGCGCTGTTTCCTCAAAACCCTGCAATTCTTATTTAGCTTAGAACTATGTTTAATATTTTCCTGCAAGTAGCAGGGAGTTGGTTGTTCTGTGCTAGTAATCCCATAGCATTTCCATTTAATTTTCCTAGCAGTTGTGTAACATGGCAGCCAAGGTATTCTTGTGACATTTATAAGAATTCAACAAGACATTTTTCCCCCTGTCTGGGTAAAGTGAGTTGTTGTTTTTTTCCTTCACTACATTTTCCATGAGTTTTGGAAGAGAAGAAACATCACTGTTTGAGAAACGACTCAGTGGGAGACACTGTTTGAAAAAAATGAAATAGGCTACAGCAATGACAGTTATCTCCTTATTCATGGATGAGAAGTTGTTCTTCCACAGAGATCACTTCTATCCGTGTAGAAAATCATGTAAGGCCTTTGTAATGTTCAGCACAGCTATCTCCATCCAACAAGCGAGGTATTTCTTCCTGCTGTCAAATTATTTTGGCTTGAGTGTGGCTGATCAGACTTCCCTGGGACTACAGCTGCGTGACGGTTAGATGTGTGGTGCTCACAGAAAGGAAGCTTCTGTCAAATTTGGAAGAGAAAAGATTCTGTCAGTAATAAAGCCATACAGTTCAGGAGAGATGGAGCTAGAGTAACAGAATGGTAATTTTCAAAAATTTCATTTTGGCCTGTATCACTAGGAAGAGTGTGAGGGAAGAAATTGTCTTTCCACCCACCAAGTGTTGCATCACGATAGCAGGGAGTGTGTCAGCAAAACAACAATGTCTTCGTGTGATCCTGCTGGAACTATTGCTGTTCTGTCAAGGAATGCCAATAACTTCGATGTACATAAAGCCATTCCAGGATGGTAGTAACAAAGTCATCCAAAGCAGATGTTTGTCCCTACATGCTTGTATTTTTGTTCTAATTAACCCATTCATTAGATTTAAATAAAAGTGGTCATCCCATCAGTAAGTTAAAAAGAAACTTTTAAATTGGGATTTTTTGGTGTTCCTATTATAATTCTTTTGTTGGCAGTAGAGCTATAGTATGGATTCATGTGTTCTAGAAGGCAGGGGTTATAATTAGAGTCATTAGAAGTTTGTGTTGGGTGTTTTTGTTTTGGTTTGTTAGGGTTGGGGTTTTTTTTTGTGGTGTGGTTTGTTTTGCTTTGTTTTGTTTTTAATTTGCTTTAGCTGATATTAATTCTTTCAGGGCCATTAATGGGTTTAAGGGAAAACCCCAGATCATTTCATCAACTGCATATCTCTTGAGATCAGTCATTGCATCTCTGTTCTCTCATAGATTTTGTTTTGCTCAGGTCTGATTAGAGACTGGATAATACCAGTTACTGGATAATAAAGCCACTTCCACTGCCGTTAGTGAAATGTTCAACAGTTTAGGTGTTTATGACTTGAATATCCTATTTCTGCTCCTTCTGATGTGCAATTTTTTTTTTTAACATAAGTTAAATATATTTAAAAACATATGCTTACTGAATTTGCATAATTAATACTTACACTAAGTTCTTTTTTGAGTTAAAATCTGTTGAATGTTAATGGAGTTGCATTTAGAATGTGCTAAGTGAGATTAGAACTGGGTCATGCATGTTTGCTTTGATACCTTGTGGAGCAGAATTCTCTGTCAAAACCCTTTGACCCTCTGACCTTCCACGTGTGTCAGTGTTGAATCCTTGTAGGAAAAATGCATTTTTTTATGTGCCAGCAAAAGCTTCATCTTTAGAGCTTGTGCTGTTGGTATGTTTGGGAAGTCAGACAAAGGGAGCTGAGTGCTACATATAGCATTAAGCCTTCTGGAAGAAAGTTTAATTGATACTGTATTAAAGTTTTAGCTGCTGGAGCCCTTAAAGAAATGGTGTTGGTCTAAAACATTTCCTGAATTATCGAAAGGGTTTGAGAAATACTTACATTTCACTCGTCTGTTTTAGGACCTAAGGTGGGAAACTTGGTGCTAGCTTTTACATGGTCATTCTATAGTATACTCCTATATGAGACAGGGAAGGGTTTTATATTTTTATAAGATAATGTCTGATGATTTAAGAAAAGTGCATTTTATATAACAAGATTTTTTTTTCTTTGTTAGATGTTGAAAAGTATGTCCCACCAAGGATATTTTTGGTTTAATCTCTTAAGTAATTCATGTGTTCTGTAAGTGCTTAAAAAAGCACCAATTACAGACCAGTTGCAGTGCCAGCAGTATTTTAAGATTATGTTAAATGGCTACCTTTCCATTAGACCAAAATAATTGCCCCTCTTTCCTCTGGAATATTTTATTAAAAAAATAAACAGTGTCAGTTGTAAATGTATGTCACTGGTGGGCAAAGCAGGAAGTTTTACTTCCTTACAATGTTTCTTTGTGTAGGGTCCTTCAGAGATCCCTTTGCTATAAAGGTTACTTAGTGACACGTGTAAGAGTGTAAAATGAATGGCAGTAGAAGAAACAGTTACACTTTCTGTTTGTAAAATTTAGGTGCATTGGATCGTACCCTCCATCAGGTGGATGGAGCCTAAACATCCCTGCAACCCTTCTCTGTGTTAGTTTTCTGTATTAGCCTTGCTTCAGTAAGAAGAATCAAATTTATTATGAGCAACTAGTGGGAGGTGTCCCTGCCCATGGCAGAGGGGTTAGAACTTGATCATCTTTAAGGTCCCTTCCAACCTGAACCTTTCTATGATCTTCCAGAGTGGCACTACACAAACCTGTGGTGGCTGCAGCAGGAAGGGGTGAAGGCAATAATGATGCCTTGCTTCTTTTATATGATAAGTTAATTTCAGAAGCATTCTCTCAGATGTGGAAGATTTTAAAAAGCATTACCTCCTGATTGGAAGTTCCTAAAACCTGAGGAGAGGAATTCCAGGTACACGCTTGCGTGTTTTCTGGTGGATTCTGATTTATGCCTGGATTGAGTCTGTGTCCCTAAAGCAGGACCAGACTCCTGCTGGCGGGAGGGAGCAGAGACCATTGCTCAGCCCATATGTTTAGCATAGTGGGGCTTTAGTTCCTTTTTGCTCATCATTCAGCTCTTGCTTTTTGTAGCTTTAGTGGCTTTTCCTTTGGATGGATAAAGACTTCGAGGGTTAGAAAGGGAAGTGTTAACTTTCTGAGGAAATATTACAGGCACATGCCCTAATTGTAGGTGCTATTATGAGAGTAAGGCTCAACTGTGATGAATGAGGTAATTCCCTCTCACACGAGTGGAGGAATTAATTCTTAATAGCTGAGAATTGGAAGGCAACCTTATTTAACAGGCTGAGGGAAAATGGTCTCCTGAGAAGGCCCTGTCATAGATTCCCCTGGCTGGTGAAACTGTGTTTTCTGGAGATGGGAACAGGTTTGAGCCTTATTGAGAAGACTTTTAAGAACTTAAATGTGTCTGCAAAAGTTGAATCAAGGTAGTTCATCTTATTTGTGATTCTAGTTCTCTGACCTTTACTTACTTTTAAAGACAAATCCTTGTTGATCCATCAAAATGCTTTTTGGGAATTATTTGATGTGTTTCTAATAAGGAACTTCCCACAAATAGATATTTTGCACTGATTAATAACCAGTTGTGGAGAACAGGAGCCTGCACACATCTAACCTGCTCACAGCAGCGAGGGCTGGGTGCAGGGAGAGACACTCACTGTTTCTCCTCAGGAACGTGTTCTGCATAGAAAAGTTACCACTTTCGTGAATATTTTGATATATGTTGCTGTTGGAATGAGCTGTCATATTTACCCTGGGATGAAATACAGGTGTGGTAGAAAAGCTGGAGGGGAAAGGACAGAAAAAGCTTTAAAAAGCTGATTGTGAGCCTTGGTTTTGTACTACTTAGGGGGACCGACAAGCAAGCCTTTTCTTTGTCAGCATTTTTTAGGGAGAAATGAGTCTGGGGAGAATGGCAAGTAAGGATAAGTGTCAGGAAAAATCTTTTGCCTCTATTGGCTTTTGCAGTTCTCTTTTGTGTTATGGCTCTGTGTCCCAACCCTTCAAATATCCATTGTTATCCCTGCCTGGGACTCGCTCTGCAAAGTACAGCTGGTGTCTTCTGCCCAATGGGGCCTTGCCCTCGTATTCCTTCTTTCACAAACTGCCTGGGCTCTGTAGGAAATGCATCTGCTTTGTCTTGTGCCTAGTTTGTACGTTTTTAGGTGTTGACACAGTATAATTAAAATTGAAGAAAGCAGGGAAGGCATTTAGAAAGAGTAATTACTGGTATGGCAGTAGCAAAATTAGTGGGAAGTGAGTATGAAAAGAGAAATTGTCCTTCTGTGAACAGCTTTAGTAGATCTGTCCCTGCCTATGGGCTTAAAATGTTCTGTTTGAGCTGCAGGACCACAGATGTACCTGTAGCTGCCACTAACAATAAAAATCCTCTTAATGTCAGAGAGGGGAATTATCTGTCCTTTGCTTTTGAATATGAAATACTTGTCAATTAGTTGATCACACACTGATGTCCTGGTGCTTGTCGTACAAGTCTACCCGATGCGGGTGGTTGCACTGGAAGAGCTGTGGGCCATATCAGCATCTGTGGAAGGTTTTCTAGGCTGCAGAGAAACAGCCCTTGAGTTCTGGTGAGTATCTATCAGCCGTACTTGCTTTTTAGTCTTGAGCCCCTGGGATTGCTAGGATGGTTTGGCAGAACCTGGTTTTCCAGGATGAAAGAAATGTGAGCCAAAGCTGTAGAACTCTGCTCTAGACGCTGGTCCTGCAGGGCTGCAAAGGAAAACAAATAATACAGGGCTCACTTTTAGGGTCTGTCAACCTCTCTGTAGTAAACTGAGTTCAAAACCATGTTATGGTCAAGTAGTCCAGGAGGGTAAGTGAAGGGAGGTTTTTTTATTGTTGATGTTGTTTGTTTGGGGGTTTTGGTGTTTGGTTGGTTGTGTCTGGGATTTTTTTTTTTTTTTTCTTTTAATGTAAGATGCTGTGTATTGTCTGCTTGGTTTTTACAATATTTTCTTCAAGGTGAGCTGGTTTGATCTCTGCCAAGTGTGTTAAGATAAGGATCTGAAGCCAGTTACTGTGTTCAATAAATACCTTGAAATAAGTATTTGCTCTTAATAAAGATGGGTGTGAGTTGCAGAAGGATCTCATAATGCAGACTGCATATGGAGCACATATTTTGGTTTGATCAAATATAAAGACTGCTGTAAAATCTGGATCCTAGTCCAGGCTTGGATCCCATTCTTATAAATTCAGAATAATTTGGATACACTCATCCTCACCCAGATCCCTTTCCCTGATCATTCAGTTTTTAATGGTATCCCTTTGGACAATCAAATCTTCGTAGCTTAAAAATTGCTGTTCTAATTTCAAAAAAAATGTTGAGATTACAGCGTCATCCCAGAAGGCTGTTATGAGCAGCCTCACACAAGTGCAGCTCAGACTTTTAAAGAGTTGTTTGCTGCAGCAGGAAGGCTACCTGGAAAAGATACAGCATTGCTGCTTTATAAGCTCTCATTCCTGCCTCAGAATAGATATTTTTTATCTATCGTACAATAGAATAATGTAACATCATTTTTGACTACTGATTCCAATTTGGTCTTGCAGGTAGTAACCTTCTTCCTTGTTATTTTACACATTTATTTATTTATTAATAAAATTTTGTCTAGGGGTGTGCTTTTCTTTTCAGTATTTTGGTGGTTTTACTATTTTGAAGGTGTACAAATTTTGAAAATTGTATCTTGTGGTTATGGCAAACCTCAGGAGATAGTGGCTATGATCATATCCATAATCAGTGTTTTCTTTTCTAAAAAAAAAGTAATAAAAAATGTTTAAGTACTTTGACACTGAACTTCTACCTCCAGCAAAAGCAAGGGCTGATACTGGAGGCAGTCTGCGTGGGTTCTTTGGTGCAAGTAGACTGGTGTTTGGAGGACCCCAGCTTTCCAACTAGCATTAGAGGTTAATGTTTAAGTGCATGTTTAGGTTTAAAAAAAAATTTATAAAGGCAGAGGATAAAATTTTTACAAAAACTGTCTGCTTTGATTTTTCTGAAATCTACACTGGCCCTGACTGCTGCAAATCTCACACCACAGAGTGAGTCCAACGCCTGTGTCTTGGGAGTAGGTTGTAAAATAGGTTAGCAGCACCCTGAAAAACAAGTGTCGCTGTTTACAAATAAATTCCAGTTCAAATTCTGATTGTGTGGAATCATTTAAAGTGAACCTTATCGGGTTTCAAAAGCTGAGAAATATCTGATTGGCATAATGCAGTTTGGGGAGCCACAGTTCTTCTTGCTTGTTTCTGCTGTTGGAACCTGAGCCGACAGGAACTTTGTTTACACTGAATGATCCAAAGAAAAATAATTGGGTTTGACCCTGCAGTGAGTTTTTTGCGTGGGCTCGTTACCATTTAGCCAGATGGGATATATTAGAGTTGCCATTTCTTGTTTCATTGTAGTAATAAATGGCAACTGATTCAATAGTTTGTGTTTATAAAACACTGTGATTTTTATTAAGCTTCAGTGAGATTTGCAAGCTGCCATTGAAATGAACAAAGACATGCAAATTATTTAATGTCAAAAGAAAATTTTAACAGTATTTGGTTTGGTTTATTTTCGACAACGTTCAGTTTGGCCATTTCCCTTTCCCTGTTGAGCTTCTTTTCCCCTAAATTCACATCACTAGTTTATCTTTTGGGTGTGTGCAAACCACAGGCTCTGTATGTGAGGGCAGGGAGTACATCAGCCTTAGGGGAACCATAGGGTGGGATTATTGCTGTTGTCCATTTGCTGTGCTTATTTTTCAAACGCTGACTGTCCAGTGATATGTGTAAATGTTAGTGTTCCAATTCTACCCTCACGTGGCTCTGAGATTTCCAATGGTCTCTTCTTCCCTTAGCCTTCACCTCTACTACTGAGTAAGTTTCTCTTCCACAATTCTTGCATTTAATGCCGAGATTTGTAAATGTGCTGATTATCTGGGAACTCCTGTTACTGGCAGTGGGTCTTGAAAATGTGATTGCTTCATTGTGGTGCTGAGCACTCCTGAGTACCTGGCTCACAGGGGGTTGCAAGGCGTGCAGGAGAATTCTCATCTGCTCTGGGCCTCCCTGCTGGCACATCATCTCGTCTTTATCCTCTGGTTTTGATTTAAACCTCTCCTCTGTGAAGTAAAGGGGTGGCAGGAACAATAACTTGAGCGAAATAGTTCATAAAGCTGAAGGATATTGATCTGTGTCCTATAGAATAGTAAATTACTGGCTTTAAGAGCAGTTTGCTGCTCCATGAATCACCTGCTCTGTCTTCACACAGAGCGTTGAAGTGTCGATGCCTTAAGATGATAAATGCTGGTATTTTTGTTAGTTTCTTAGCCCAAATCTCTATGTCTAGGGAAGTCAGACTAGTCATTCCTATGCCCTCTATCAATGGGGGAGTTCCTGTTGTGAATACCAGGAGTGGAGGAAGATGCTTCTCACAGGTGTGATGTGCTGCTCTTCAACATCACATTTTGTTCACTTGTCATATCTCCTATCTTACGCTGCAGGTAAAAACCCATTTTATTTGGTTTTGCTGTCTTATGTTTACATTGATTTTTGAAAGTGCAACATGTAGTAATGAAAGATAAAATGTACTTTCAAATGCCACAGAAAAGCTCTGAGAAGGAAACTTCTATTGTTACGTTACACAAATTAGATACGTGGAGTGTAATGGAATAATTTTTTTAAAAAGGAATCCTTTTTTCACTTATAAGGGAAAAATGTCTGTTTTACACAGGGTATTCCTTTGCAACAGGGTCCTGATTATAGGGTATTACAATAAAATATATAATTTCCATTTGGCATCAATGGGTATGAGTCACTTCGAAGATCTCTGAAAGCTTTTTTGTTAGTTTGTAGGGAATAAGGGCAAATAAATGAAAAGATGAAGACCAAGGCTCCTGTAAAGCTTGTTACTGGTTTTAGATGGTCAGTCTGAGACAGTTGAAAATGGACTTACTAAAAAAATCAAAACAACTCACTTCTCCCAGCTTCTCCAAAAATTGGCCTTTTTGTGCTGACCGAAGTGGACATCTGGAATCTCATGTAGTGAGAGTAGGGAGTGTAATAAGAGAAAATGTCCACTATTTGACCAAATACATATGTACATAAAATGGGAGCAGAAAAATTTTCAGTAAAATTAATGCATCCTTGCTTTGAAATGTGCAATATTTTGTTACATAGGAAATATTGTATGCTCTTTTGGCCTCTGAAAAGAAAACCTATTGAAGAAGTCTGTCTTTTTATGTCAAAATACCTGGGTCCTTGTTAACTGTTGGGCTCCATAAACTCATTTTGGAGATTCATCTAGATAACAAGAGCCATCTGTCCTCAGCAGGAAAATAATCAAACTTAAATTGATATTTTGAATTTGATGGACTCAGTTAGCTTGGTTCCCTATAGATGGAAATCTTTTTTATTTGCTGGAAATAAATCCAGCCTTTTCCATAAGTATATGTTTAGTGTGCCACCAGTAGCACTATAAATGTATTAAATAGTAAACATAATGTACTATTCATATGAAAAATATTTGGGGGAATGCATTTCTTTTAGTCTTTGGCACTTAACACAATATAGGGGGTACTGTTTGTAGGTAAGTTTTTACTCTTGTGAAAAAATGAATCATAAAAGCCTGCTAAGATGGAAAATATTACAAATTTTGTGCATTTTATCAGGTAATTTGTATTCCCTTGGTTTATTTGTTTCTTCTAAACAATTTGAGCAGGTTTTTTTCTAAAAAAGAAAAAAAGTTATACTGCAAAACCAAACACAGATAAATCAAGCTGTTCATTAGAACTTAAACTTTCCTTTTTGTTTGAATACACTTTATTTTTTTTAAGACAAACTTTGCCTAAGCTCAGCCATTGAAGCCTGTTCTGTTCTTAAAAAGAAAAACAGAAAGCAACAGGAGTGAAGTGGAAAAAATAAAACCCCAAAGAGGCAAAAGCTTTCAGTGGTTCCTGCAGCTCAACTGCTGAAGGGCCATGGGCAAAGCCCAGGGCACAGGACTCAGCTCCTGACCCTTGATTTCCCACCCTGGCCCTGTCTTCTGGCTACGGACAAATCATGGCTCTTGAATGTTGTCTTTGATCTGTCTGTGGAAGTAAAATTCAGCCTCAGTGTGTGCTCCTCTTAGGCAGGTTTTATTCTGTGGAACTGACGTAACTTGAGCAGAAATGTTTCCCAGTTACCAGATGTAAATTTTAATGGAATTACAGAAAAATAAGTGACTTCTGGTGAAAGTAAAGAAAGCCTTTTTATTTGGAGTTTCTAGTAGTGTTAGAGCTATTTGCTGCTTGAAAAAGCATCAAAAAAACTCAGATTTTTTTTTTTTTGTAACCCTATTATCTGGAGAAACAGCTTTTGTGCTGCTGTTGTAGATGTCTGAAGAGTTATCTTCAGTTCCAGCAGTAAATAAAGCCAGATTGCAAAAAATCACATTGCTTATATTGCACATTGTATGTCCTGGAAGTACGTGTGAGTGGAGTTCTTTTCATGGCTCATAAACTGAAGAAATGGTGACAGCATTGGGTAAAAACTTTGAACGGTATCTGGAAGCATCCACCTGGGGAAACCTGGAGTAATGATGATGATGTGGGTACCTATAAGTAATAGGTAATACCTGGTAATACCTACATAAACAATATTTTTCTTGGTTCTAGTTTGGTTTGTGGACACCTACTGGTTACAGGTTATTTACTTTCTGAAAACCTGGTACATTTCTACCTTTGCAAACAGTTACTGAGAAGTAGTGCTAATATTTTGCCAACTTTTATTTGTTGTCTCACTTCTTGAAAGGAATAGTAATCATGGCTTATATTACTTTCCAGCTTCATTAGTTTGGCATGTGGGTGCTCATTCAAGTCAAATATTTGGCATCAATTGGAATTTACATAATCTTGATGTGTTCTTATCATATAATCATCACTGATGTGGTAAACATTTCTAAGCATTTTGTTCAAGACTTTGGAAGATTCTCATTTGCTTGGTTTGGCCATATTTGTGCATGCTGAAGCCACTGTGGGTCTAGATGTTTGTGGTCTCAAATGAGGATGAGAAATTTCTTAAAAACTTTACACATCACTCAAAATTAATTACATCACACAGAATATAATACATCTGCACTTATTCTGTGAATGACGTGTTCTACAAAAAAGTTATTCAACACCTCCAAACCACTTTATGAATAGTATTTTTGCATGTATTTGCATTTAATGGGTCTCATCTCTGGTACAACTGAAATCATGTTAGGTTTTCTTTAGTTGGTGGC
Source organism: Scolopax mira (assembly GCA_004320125.1). Lineage (NCBI taxonomy): Eukaryota > Metazoa > Chordata > Aves > Charadriiformes > Scolopacidae > Scolopax > Scolopax mira. The sequence continues at coordinate 49,294 of BJBW01010247.1, forward strand.
AGTGGTTTTATTCCCTTGGATCCCCCTTCCATTTTCTCTTGTCAAAAAGCGCATTTTCTCAGAGAAGGGAGATCAATATAGTACCGTATGATAACCTTTACAACAATCTTATTTTATCTCTGTATTTCCTCACATATTTGCTCACATGCTTAGAAATGATCTTGAAAAATCAATTTATTCTAACTATATACTCTTTATTGTCTGTGTTGTTTTCCCTGTGAAGAATCACAGTAAAAATATCATCTCTTATCCATAATAAGGGATCTGGGTTTTTAAAATGTATCAAATTTACAGAGGTTGGTGAAACCCCTTGTCACAGAAAATTTCAGCTGAAATGTATTCTGATAGTTGTGAGAATCCTAGTGACTAGTGAGTATCTTTGGTAGGTAATTACCAGGAAACTAAGCTAGCATGAGCATCCTTTATGGTATTACCCTGGGGAATAAACTTGACTTTGTCAATCCTTCTGCGATACAGTAGCTCCTGGCAGACTGCATTTTCTATTGGCACGTGCTCCTTGATCCTGCCCATAAACCTTCCTCTGCTGAGGGGAAGTGGGACAGTTGGCCTAGTTCTGGCCTTGGAGAACACGCAGGGAACACATCTCCACAATGTGTTTTGAGGGCAGGGTAGAGAGGAGATGAAATGGGAACCTTCATAGAAGGCGCTGTAGCCTCCTCCTCTGCTCCCGGATCCTATGGATAAGTGGGCTGGAAGCCATGCTGTTGGTTACAGAGTGCTTTTGGTGGCAGATAATGAGTCCCCAGAAGGAGATCCTGCCAGTGCCACGTTACTGTGGGACGAGGTGTGACGGCACATCGAAGCCTGGCCAGGAGAAGCCAGTTTATCAAGGCAGAATTTTTCTGGATCTGTGTGTGGGTGGCTTCCTGCTGGAACCTGAAGAGCTGTCAGCATTGCCTTTTTGTGACAATAGTGTGGGGGAAAGCTGTGCAGGGGAAGTCTTGGAGAGTTCAGAAATGTTTTAAAATACTTACTGCTTTTCCTTCATGCTTTGCTGAAAGACCACTCGTTTGCCTTTAAGAGAGGACAGATTATAATCACTTGATTATTAAAGAGAATATTTGGTGGTGTGCTGCAGTGAATTCTTTTATGAAGAGCTTGCAGGGAATAGTCCTAGCATGTTAAAATACTGGTAACAAAACAATATTTCTCCAAACAGCTCTTATAAGCATTCTTTCAAAAGTCCAGCCACAGATGGGCGAAGGAATAGTTTAGGAATAGAGCTGGCTATCAACCACAAGAAAAATTTTCACTGGCATCTCATTGTTCCATTTTAATTGATAAAATGGCCTGTTGTCTGCTTTGTAATCAGAAGATTTCATCTTGAACCACTTTGTTATGTGTCATGAAAATAATTTCTGTATTTTTAGCTAATCAAAGAAAATTGAATTGATTGCGGTTTTTGAGTCAGGCATTAATAAACAGGCAAAGCATAACACGTTTCGTGTAAAAAGCCAGCAGATTAATTTACAGAGAAATCTATGTCAGATGTTTCTTGCTGTACTTAATGTCTTGGTATGAGGTCGTACAGAATTTTTGCAAGTAGTCATGACAGTCCCATCATTATTCACATACTCCAACGCTATCTTGGTTTTTATTGAGAAAAATGCTGCTCTAAAGAAACTAAAAGTTGCAAGATGAGAGAAAGAAGTATTCAGGGAACATCTTTCAACAATAGCAAATACCACCTTATTAGGATTATAATCCTGTTCCTTGTACGGATTGTTGCTTTAATTTAGACCAGAAATAATTTGAGACTGATTCTACCTATACCACTTTGGAACTTCATTAGCCAGTTTTCAAGTCTTCCCTGACCAAAATTTTTTTTGCTGGTGGCATCAAGACAGAAAAAAGGGAAGAAGTAAAAACGAAAAGGAAAGATGATGACATATAAGTATTACGCTTCTAATTGAGGATAGAGATGATTCATTGGGCTTATTTCCTTTTATCTGCACTGTTTTTCTGATTCTGTATCAATAAAACTCTGGAGCTCTTTCTTTTGAAATAGAGAAAACAACAATAAATGACAAATATAAAGGGAGGTGGTTAAATTATAGTAACTCTGAGAACTCTGATTGAGATTGCTGTTAAAGACAGTTTGTCAGCCTTTTTCTTTTCCTCATAGGCTTTACCTGTAGTATTTGTTTATTTTCCTGGTAAGTCTATATCCACTTAGAAACTTCATGCCAGAAATCTTGTTAATAATGGACCAGATGTGCTGCAGAAGCAGTGCTTGTTCCCTTCAAAGAGGAGACATTCTTTTTGTCTCCTTGAACTAGAGGGGTCAAAATCATCCAACACACAGTGGAAAGCTGTATGGTAGCTGCATCTGTGTATGACAGTTACTCTATTTGTAACTTCTGTAACAGTGATATGGAACTACAGTGGCAAGATATCTTGCAATAGTTCAAGTTATAGCGTATGTAGTTAATAACAATTTATAATGAATAATTATGTGTATGGTTATTGTAAGTGATGGGAAAACCAGCTTGTGACAACTTCATTGAACTTAGTTGAAGAAAATGTTGGAAGGCGCCTTCGCATAATCTTTCTTGGAAATGTTGTCACCATACTTTTCTGGTGCTTTGGAAGACCTTAACATAAAAAATTAAATGAATTTTACATAGAAGTTTTTCAGAAAAAAAGCAGTGTAACCATAGTTGTATGGAGAGTTAAATCATTTGTCAAATCTGTAATTTCAGATAATAAACGCTCAGATACTTTGTAGGAACTCTTTTCATCGCTTCTAAGCGATCCTAAACTCTTGGTCTGGGGGGGCATCTTCATTTGATGAATAAATCTACTATGAAATTTCCCCTTTCTGTCTGCAATGCAGGGGGGCTGCTCAGTCAATTTTGTTATGGACCATTAATTACTGTGGAACAGCATTAGGGAGCAGGTCTCTGGTCATAGGGCTGCGCTGTGCCCAGCAGAGGGACACCTGTGCTCTGCACTCAGCCCCTGCACGGGAATAAAATAAAAAGAGGGTGTGTTAAAGCATGGTGGGAAATGGGGGGCTGCTTCTAGTTTTTTAAATTCAGTGAGATGCTTATGGTTCGGATCTGCCTGCCTGGCAAACTGCTGTCATTCAGTGTTTAATTCAGCTCTTTACTGCGAGGAGATCTTTAGCTAAGCTGCAGGTTATCCCTTCGTGGAGCTTGCCTATGGCCATGGCCTTTATAGAGCAGGATGTACAATCTGCTAGCCAGCAAAACTAAATGGGGGCAGAATTACAGCCCTTTTGAGAGTGCTCTTCAAGTGTATGCACAGTTTCCTCTAGTGGCTGAGAAGTCTTCAAAATGGAATAAAGTTATTTTCCCACGTACGTCAGCTGACAATCTTCCCGGTGATGTTCAGGTAAAAAAGAAGCAGAAAGAAGCACAAAAAAAAAGAAAATTCTTATCCTTTAATATTTGAAAAAGTAGTAGTGTGATAAAAATTCAGTAATAGCATAGTCCATCCTGTGATGCAGTCAGAATCACAGATGTCCTTACAAACATCTGGTATAAGAGCAAGCAGAGCAGCAGATTAAGCCTATTTTCTCTGTATTACTAAAAAGGTTAAGTGTCTTGCTAGACAGTTGGGTGGGTTTAGTATTAAGGTTGATTCCTCTTTCTTGCATGAAGGCTTGCAGTACTGTGAGCTTGTGAGATGTGTCCAAGTTCAGTATTTAAGCCCACACTGAGCTGCTGTGTTAAACTTACTGCAGTCCTTTATATACTGTAGGAAGGTTGCAGAAATGAGTCCTTTTTGTCTGTGGACAAAAGTGGAGCAGCCTGGCAGCATTCCTTTGTTGCAGTGTCATAAATGTATTTACAATAAATGTAGCATAAATTCTAAATGCATAGATATTATTTTTTTTTCCTTGGGAGGGGACAAGAGAGTGATGTATTGCTAAGCAAATCTGTGAAGCTCTTGAAGAAACATGCTTCAACCGGCGTCACTTGGGGAGGGTAATATCTTCCCCCCCTTGTTTTAATTCTCCCTTAAATGTGAATTTTAATGAAGAACCTTGAAAAATGCTTTGAACTAGATTATTATCAAAATACTTCATAATTCTCTCTATTTTTTCTTATTCTTCAGCTGGTCATTTATATTCTGCATGGACTAGAATAGCACTGTGGGGGGAGCACTTAAATAGGAAGAAGGTATTTGTCATCTGTCACACTCTGAAATTAAACTTTTGATATCGAGTTATTGCCTTAGAAATAACTTCCAAAAATTTACATGCAGAGAAAAGTACATGGTGGGGGAAACTGTTGAACTAGTTGCGTAATAACACAGTGTTAAAGCCTCTGTAACTGAACAGAGTCTTTAAAAATAATTCTGCATGAATAAATTAAAAAAAAATACATTCATATGATAAAATTGTCGATGATACTTTGACTGCTTACCTGGGTTGTTTTTTTTTCTTTTAACAAAATCACAGAGGGTAGGTTGAGGTTCCCAGAGCTGCTGCAGAGATTTCTAATGAGAAAATGATACCCAGTTCTGTTGGATGGCTTTGAAAATTCTTGTTGTACATCTACATATATTAAGTAGAAAGGAGAGAAAGGGGCTGTGTTTAAGGAGAACATTTCAGAGTGAGAGAAGTAAAGCTTAAAAGTACCAAGTGGTGATTGGACAAAAAGTTGGGAGGAATATACAATTTAATAATGGCTACAGTGGAAAAGAGTATTTGGACTTTGTCATGTTACTTCTGTTTTGTGGATAGATTTGAAAAAAATACCAATGAGATGAAACAAAGGAGTGGCTTATGCCCAGGGTTGGGATAATAGAGCCATGCCTAAGTGTTAAGTTTAATACTACTGAGGGAGAATGGTGGACTCCTCTTTCTACAATCAGCTGTGCTTTGAAGAAAATATCTCGAGTGGCTGCATTCATTAAACCTGTCATTTGTTGGGATAGGTGAGCAACTTGTATTTTTTCTCTAAATCAGGTTGCTTACTTTGTGGTTTTGCTTATTCCCTGTTTGCAGTTCCTGCTGTCGTGCAGGAGGCTTGGAGGCATTGGTTTTGTGTAACCCCCTGCACAACAAATCTATTTTCTTGTTCTCTACATGAATATATATTATTATTTTTTGTCTGCTGCAAGTACTCTTGCTTTCGGAAATAAGTAAATATGTTTTTTTTCCCTAATTAAAAAATATTTTTCAAGCGTGATTGACATTTTTTGAGACTTTGTAAGAGGTGGATCTCATTCCTTTTTGAACTATTTTTTACAGGGTGTTTATTGCACAGCCTTAAACTGTCTAGAAATGTTATTGGACCACTGAACTGATCTCTGGGAGAAAACAAATCTAGTATCTGTGTTGAATACAGCTATAAAGCTCTATAATATGATATAGTTGTTATTATCTGAGGATACTTCAAGCCCAGGGAATCTTCTAGAACCAGAGAGACAAACTATTAAAAGAATTGGTAATAACTCCAATTTATGAAGTGGTGGTAAATACAAACAGTGAAGGTGTTTGTAAATAAGCTGAGTCATAGCTGTTTTATTTTTTTTTAAATGGTTCAAGTTCTGCTACAAATCCAGCCCCATTTGTTAGTAATAAAATGGAATATTTAGAAAATACATGTCTAATGTGTCTGTGGTAAAGATGGTACTTGGCCTTTTGAGCTATGAAATGATCTTATAACCAAAGCCATTTCAGAACAAAAGTTTGGCCTCTTGGGATATGAATAATTTTGAAGCAAACGAAGGTCGGAAATCACTGTAAATCTTTTGAAATATATGGCTTTGAGTCCAGCGCTTAAAATTTGAACCTGTTTAATTATTTATTTTATAACTGAATACCTCAGGGAACAAAGAGTCATAACACTTAAGACTCTTACCTGATATCTTCTTTTCTGTTTTAAATCTACAATAGATGACCTTTGAATAAAATAGGTAACACAGATTAATTCCTTAAACTTCTAACCGTACCAAGTACATTATAGGTCACCAACTAAATCCCCAACTGTATCTTATGAAACTTTAACATCAAATTCATGTGGATCTATCAAATGATTCAAGTAAAATTGTCCATTCATATTTCTTGCCTTAAATTAATTTCTAAAATATTAATTGTATAAAATACTTGTGTATATAAATATGTTATGGATATATTTATAATATGTGTGGATATATGGCATTATTTGTTTCTTAGGTGTTGAATGCCTTTTTGTATAATTTAACCTCTGCTTCTTTAAAATAAATTCAAGGTAAAAAAATACAGCTAAAAAAGAACAAAACCCAGCCAAACCCACACCCCAACCCCTTTTCTGCTCTTCCCTCCACCAGAGTGACATTTCCATTGACAAACATCTGCAGAGCAGCACTCGGTGTATCATGAGGTCTCAGCCCAGACCTTCTGTAACACTGAGGCAGAGTCGCTTCCAGAAGTGGTTTGGACATTGCTCACTAACACTCTTATGATCAGCTCTGCTGTCTTTTCATACCTAACAGCTAGGGTCAACAGTGAAATAAAACATTTGTGGGGGCATTGGTGATCTCAGATCTCCAAGTGAAATGAGCGCGATTATTTTAATTAATGCATCTATAACTTTCATGTCCAAGAAGAGGATTGTTGCCTGTTAGGTGACTCCAACTCTTTTCTAACTTCAAGAGTGACTCAAGGTGTCTGGAATTTCACCTTGATTTTAATTTCAGTCACTTTGATAAAGGAAACACCATGTTTAAAAGTGTAAGAGTGCTATGGGGCAGTATTTCCAGCTCACATTTCTAGCTAGGTCTTGTCTGAGAGAACAACCTCTTCAGAAGAATGCCCTTGACTCATGGAATAGAACAAGGAAAACTGTCGCTTACTGATTTTCTGTTCATCACCTGATGAGAGATGACAGTAGATGTACCACAGCCACTGAGAGGCTTTACTCTCTGTCTTTTTGACATATTGAGCTAACACATAGGCTGTCAGTTTTTGTTTTGTAATGCTATAATTACTGATACTGAAAGCCCGGGGAGTTATAAGAAGGACGACATGCATTTCACATTGTAAGCTAAACTTGAAATAACACTAGGATTATGGAAGATGGAAACAATTGAAGGTGTGGTAGAAGTCTCTACCACTATTGCAGGGAGGTGGTAGTGGAAGGCAAAATGCCTCATGATAACCATTTAATTAAAAAAAAAAGTAATTTCTCTCCTTCCATGGTAAGATATTTTCCAAGGATCAGTGTAGTTTGTCTTACTGTTGTCTTCCCTGACTTGCAAATGTTGTGATTTCATTTCTCTACCAGCTCAAATTGCAGATCCATAGTTCATTATGGAATTACCACTAATGACACGGCCCTCAGCCTGTATACATTACATGCCAGAGTGTCCACTTCAGAAAAATGTCATGCTGCTTTACCAGGTCTAGAGTTTTGTTCATTCAGTAGTCAAACATTTGTGAACTTTGATCTGGGATGCAAGGAGTTGGGTTTTGAGATGTCTTCCACTGTGTGGGATGAGCACTGGCCAGCAGTTGTAATATCCCTGACTGTTCTGTTTATCTCACCTTCACACAAAGCTCTGCCTTCCCTTATATTAACAAAAGCATTATGCTTGATTAAAAAACTAAAAAAACTTTAACAAATTCAATTTATGAGGCTGAGGGAAGACCTTCTCGCTCTCTACAACTCTCAACTCCTTGAAAGAAGGTTGTAGAGAGGTGAGGGTAGGTCTCTTCTCTCAAGTCACAGGCAATGGGACAAGAGGAAAGTTGCACCAGGGGAGGTTCAGATTGGATGTTAGGAAAAATTTTTACACGGAAAAGGTTATGAAGCCTTGGAATGGGCTGCCCAGGGAAGGGGTTGAGGCACCATCCCTGGAGGTTTTTAAAAGATGGGTTGACAGAGTGCTTAAGGACATGGTTTATGCTGGTTTTTATCAGAGTTTGGTTGATGGTTGGACTAGATGATCTTAAAGGTCCCTTCCAACCTAGACAATTCTATGATTCTATGATTTTGTTTATATTAATAGATGTTGTGTAGCAGCAGTGTTCCGGGACACTTAGGGGTAAATTAGAAAGAAATTCAGTGATGCTGTAGTGAAACAGCTCTTACTGGACTTTCTTCTAAAATGAAAAACAGAAAGCAACTTTGATGTGTCCAAGATACAATATAAATTTTGACTTTGTTCAGTGTCATGCCAAATACTGATGTCATTTGTCTAATTTTTTTGAAGTTTTTGTCTTTATGAAGATCATGCTCTATATAAATATGTAATGATGGACAACATATTTTTCAGCTTAAACCTCATGGATTTGTGCATCAAACAAAGGATCTCTTCTTAAGAATCTTATAAGAGATTCTTAAATCTCTCTTTGCAAATTACATTTAAGCTCTCTTTTGTGAACTACATGTACATGCTTTGTCCATTTGCTGTAGAGGAGTGAATCAAATGAAGGAAATAACGGAAAATCTTGACTATCAGGTGGCAAGAGTGCACATATTGAGTAGTGGAAAATACTGCAAGTGGAAAAGCTCTTTTTAGGTGTTGGAATAATTGTATGTTGCTTGAAGCACACGACTAGAACAGTTTAAATGGTTATTAAAGAATGTTGCCAGATCTTATCACCGCAGTCATGCACAGAGATCAGTGATCCCCGCGCAGCACTACGAAATGTGTGAATGAGGTACACTTACTAAAAATAAACCTATTGAGTTCTAGTCCTGAATTGACATAAAACACTGGATAAATGATACGATTTCAGCAGTATGAAATCATCTCCAAGACTGAGTTAATGAATATGTTTAACTGCAACATTACAAGTGAGTTTGAGACAGTAAACAGTTGCAGGCCACCTTTGTTTGCCTAAGTATTCATCAATGTGGGTTTTTTTCCCTTAAAAAAAAAAGAAAACAACCAAAAAACCCTCCACAACAGACAAACAAGACCCCATCAAACTGAAAACCCAACATATGGCAAGTAATGGCAAGATGAAAATAGTGACATGAGGTTCAGTTGGGGCTGGCTGTGACACAGCGGATGGACAGGGTGTGCAGTGTATGTCCTGAGCCTTATAAGAAGGAACCATGCAATATTTTACATGTTTTACTTGGCATCAGTAAGCCTGAATTTGATATATCTCTGATTATCTCCAACCAGTCTTTAATCATTCTCAGATTAGTTTGTCAAACTTGGAGCCATTATAGTTCTGCTCCTGCCTGATTTGTGAGAGAAATACCGCTGCGTTCTGGTTGTGTGGGAACACCTGTAGGGGTGCACTTCTTGGAGTAGGCTGGTGTAGATTGGAACTGCTGGGACCTACATTGTAAAGCCACTAAAGCGGTTCAAAATATAAAGAGATGTATCTTTTTAAAAAATACTAATTTAAAAAAAACGTTCTCAAGGCATTAAGAGGTGAGCATCCCAGAGCTGCTTGAAAGAGGGCCAAACGATCCTTTCCTTTCCTTGTCCTCCCCTTTTTAAAGAATACTTTAATACTTAATCAAATTCCTCTTGTACCCTCGTACAGAATCTATTTTCTTTCTCGATAGAAGCTGTTGAAGAGTCTGCTGTTGCCACCTCTATGGTTCTTCCACGTTTTTAGGGTATTGAATAAATGGAAACTCGCATCAATTTCTTTATAGTTCAATCTTCAATTTGACTTGGGAAGATTAAACCTTTCCCTCATCAAAAAATAGCCTTTAAAATCAATAAACTTCTTTTCTCTCTAGCATATTTCTTGATTATCAGGTTTTTTTATGGTTATTCATATTTTCAGCCAACTGTAGAAAATGAGTGATTGCAGGCATACTGAATTTCTGCTCCAGCAAGGGTTTAAGCTATTTAGGGAAACAAATGAAGCACAAAGGTTTTTATTTAACAATAAATATTATATGAACTTAATTTTTTTCCCAAATGACTGACTTTCTCAGATCAAGCTCCTTTACAGGGAATTTTATAGCAATATGCAGTACCTTTAACAACTATAACTTTTCCAAAACTCTTGGAATGCCAGATGAAAGCATAAAGAAATATTGATTTGATGGAGCCTTAAGTAATCCCTGATCAAAGCAACAATGTATATTAAAACTAGCATTGATTTTTCTGGGATGGTTTTATAATCTTGGTCTATGGTTTTGTCATCTTTCCAGTCTGAAAACGTTGAGTCTTTATAGAATCAGAGAAAGAATCAGGGAAATTTACTTGCATTGCAAGTTTATGGAGATGAACTGCTTTTGCTTAGTCCCAGAATTGTGCACACAATTCAAAATGACAGAGCTCTAGTTTTCATCCATTTCCATGTATTTCCATAGTGGGAAACCTCCAGAATAAATGTGGAAGAGGGATGTTGGTAGCCTGGGTAATGGAACAAGGTGTTTGACCTGGAACACTTCAAGTACTTCTGTTGGCATAGGATGGAAGAAGGATATTTTGATCCCTTGTAGTAATTAGATTCCATGGCACTTCCATCAAGTGGGGTAGCATTTTCTTGTCCAGATTTCAGTTTCTTTTATGATGTGTCACCTACCAAAGTTAGCCTCAACTCTCAAATGAATTCTATCATCCTTTTGATTTCTGACTTGAGCAGGTGTGTGTTGTTTACAGTGAGACTCGGACTCAAATAACCTTTTTTTTTTGCTGTTAATAGCATAAAGTAGATTCAGCTCATGTTGTGTTCCAATTCTGCTTTGAAAAGTTGAAAAAGAATTTGATATTTAATGTATATATTCTGTGAAACTCTTAGGAGGTTGTCACTGCTATGTAACTCTCACAGCTTAGTGCAACAACCTGACTGGTGGTAAGATGCTGTGTTTAATAAGACTGTATGGTTGGACAACTGTGTCTTGACAAATATAATGTATACACATTATTGTGTCTCTGCATAAAATCATCTCCAGAAGTTTTAAATTGATTTTTGTTGAAAATTTAGTAATCCTGGAGTTCGATTTGTGAACCTAAGAGATATCTAGATGTCTTGATGTAATTCTTGGAAGAGATACTGTTTTCATCTTCTCCAAAAGTAACTGAGTAAAACTTTCATATACCCTGACTCAAGTGCATATTTATTTACTATACATTTTTCTTTTCTGAATATTTGATTCTAAGAAAAAATAAGGTTATCAGTTCTATTTAAGATTTACAGACCTCAGTGCTACTACAGAAAAATTATAAATTCCAACAAGAGAAATAGCTTTGATATGCATATTTTAATTTTTTTGAATTAAACAATTTTTAATGCCTCAGTTATATTGGAGGGTATGTTGGATTTTTTTTTTAGATACTTACTTTTCAGCTTTTAATTTTATTAATTGTGCAATAAGACCATTTTGATCTAAGTGAAATGAGATGCTTTTAAATGGTTTGACTGATTTGTTTTTTTTCCCCCTGATTTGTACTGTCATTGTATCTAGTCATAATGTATATTTCCAAAATTGAAACTATTTATTCTTTATTTTTATTGGAGCTTTTATTGGAGCACAAAGATTGCACCACCCTGTGCGCTTTGTTCAGGGTAAACCTTATTTCATCTTGTTAAGTTATATATATTATCATTGCAGGGGATATTATGTTATTTTGTCAGTCTGTCATTTGAAATGATCATAAACACTCTGACATGACTTTAGTCTTTATCTTTTGTACGAATTAGTGACAGTTTTCCAGTTTTGTGCAACATCCAGTGAAAAATTAGTTTTAAGTATCTCCGAAGAATTTGTTAATGGTCTCAAAATTCCAATAGTTACATTAAAAATTGCAGGCAGCACAGGACAGGCATATTTTTTTGTAGTATAAGTAATGCAGTGGCATCCTACTTCAGGACTGGTTCCCAAATGACAAGAAGATGCAAACAGTAACACAAAAGGCCTGGCTTGGGGTCTAGTGAATCTCATTTTGCCCAGGATCCATGTCTTCAGGCTCTTTATCTATGCTAAGTAATTCCCCATGGTTGCCAACTTGTTGGCACTTCTTAAAATAACTCAGTTAAAAATATTTCATAAGCTCATTTTGTATAGGCAAAATAAGCCCCTGCGCTCTTCCAAAGCACCACACGTTTATTCTGTTCCCCTTCTCCAAATATTAGCAGATGGACACTTTTATTATGGATATGACATGAATAAACCAGCTTTTGGAAATAAACCTTACATTCCTCAAATGGTTCCTAACTAGCTGTTAAGTAGAAAACAGTTTCTGTGTTTCTGGGTTTACTGATACATATTTTAAAATTAATTATTTTGCCTCTTGCTTTTTACTGGACCTAGCTTGAATCCTCATGTGGTTCCACTCCTTGTTTTTCTTTCTTAACACCCCCCCGCCCTCTTGTACCTCTTAAATTCTCTGTTACCTGCCAAAGGATGTCTATGCAACTCAGTGATCTCTACCTCTGAGACCAGAAGTTAATAAACAACTTTCCCAAGATGACGGGATTAGAGATGTCAGAGGAGTGGTCAAGGCTTTAAGGGACACAGTCTTTTAATCTTCCCTAGTTCACTTAAGTTCAGTCAGTCATTGAAAAATCTGCTTTATTAAACTGTCAAGGTAATCAATAGACACGTTCAGTTAAGCTGCTGCTTGGGATTTCGGAGAGTCCAGTCACATATGTATGTATACTGCTGCTTCCTAAAAAAAAATATTTAATTCATTGGCTTCTTAATAAGTATGTTTCCCTGTGGGAATAAGCATGTTTCCCCTGTTTGGATTTCAGGGTCTTGCACAGTCAAGGATAAATGTTTATGTGCATCTTTGCAGATCCTGACCAAGGACAAGCCCTTGCTCAATTTCATAGTACATTTAATTACTCATCACTTTGGAATAAGAGTTAATGCAAGAACAAAAGCTTAACATCTGTCAGGTCTTTTAATGCCAAAGTTTCTGTATTTCCAGTTTTTGGTCTGTTTTATACACTTTCTCCCATATGCTAGCAACTTTTCCATGTAATGCATGAGTGTTTTCCATGCAACATAGTGATATTTGGAGTAATTCTACTATTTTGCTGGTGCTTGCTGGAGGTTTGGAATCTGAGCACTGTGTCTGCCAATTTAATTAATCTGGGAACCCCAGAAAGACGGTTAATGGCTCTATTAATAATTTTTCTTTCTTATATTCTCAGTTTTAAAATATTGGACCAATATTTTGTGCTCTAAGGTATGATAAAAACATCTTTCATTTTGGAGTCCGTCCAGCAGTAAACCCACTGCAGACTTTGGTCTCTAAAGCCAGGGGTTCATAATTTCTCTTCACACAATTACTGAACAGGGCCCCAAGCTTGGCATTGCACAGTTAAAATAATTTTGCAACAAATACTGGAAGCCGTTGTAATCTCAAGGGTTTATAATTACATTTTACTAACGCAAATTATTTTTATGAGTTAGGCAAGTCTGACAGTATTATTGTCAGTCTAATTTTTTTTAAACACATTTCATCAAGGCTAGCACAAAACCACAGATAAACTGAACTATAACTTTTCTGATTGTGATGGGAAAAGTTATTTTATGCTGTTCAATCTTTCTTTAATGGTTTTGAGAGGGAGAAAATGCTGATTAAAATAGAGTATTGAAAAATCTTCACACAAAATACTTTGTGAAAAGGAATTACAAATCTAGTGTCAAAAAATCTGCATAGTTGGATAAAATTGTTTGGTGCTTACTTTTGTTTCTGATTTATATTCACAAGAAAAAAAATAGAAAGGAATAGCAATTGGAGATATCAATCAAAGTTATTGACTAGTACAACTAGTTTTAAAAAAGAAAATCAGTTTACTGTTCAAACTTTCAAAATTACCACAGTGCAAATTTTGTGTTTGTACTGTATTTGCAAAGAATTCTTTCCTGTATGAAGAACTGATGCTAATATAAATGAGTTGCTTATCGGTTGTGAATCCAAGGGTAAGTCATACATCTAGACTTATGAACACACAGTTAGTCTTTTATTATCTAAAATATGTCCAATATAGATGATGCTGAATGTTTTTTTTTTCAAAATAGTTTTATCAGTTTACGTGCTTGTAATATGGTATCAAAATACTGAGCTTTCTATTTGCAGATACCCACGGTTCTCTGAATTGAACCTGGCATTGTTATTCTCCCTCTGATGTATGGCTGATCTGATTAACGTGGTTTGGGGCGTTGCAATTACTTGGAATCATTTGTCATCTTTTATCTGCTGTAGTGTAACTTTTATTAGAATTCTCTTGTAGAATGCAGTTTGTATTTGCGAATAGAGCAGGAATTGAACATTGGAAACTGCAGGGAGTTGTTCCTGCCTTTAGTAATATGACTTTTACTTTGTGCCTTCTTTGTATCTTGGAAATTCTTCTTGTGGTGAGGTGTTTTGTTTTTTTTTAATTGACCTTTTTAAAAATACCGTGTATAAATAAGGGTTGTATAACTTCTGCAGAGATGGGCTTTTGATGGCAGGTGTTCATAATTAGATTAATTTACGAAGTAGATCAAGCCAATGAAAGAAGCATGGAAAACTGACTGAGAGCTTATCAAATTAGCTAAGTAGAGCAATTAATCAGACAGACCTTAACTGTTTTATTTCTTTTCTAAATCATCGTGAACAGTGTGCAGTGTTTTTCAGCTTCAATTAAAGAAGGCATTTAGTGCGGAGCTGCATTTGGTGAGACATTTTCTGTGTTGCCTCCTTGTGACATGTGTCTTGGAGAGTGTCACTGGTGGTAACAAGCAGTACCACAAACAATGTACTGTTTTGAGAAATCCACTGACATTCCCACTGCGCAGAGCAGTGTCCTGCTACATGATGACTTCTAAATTTAAAAAAAAAATAATAAAAATACGGCATTGTCTGGGAAAATACCTGGGATCTACCCTAAATTTCTGTATCTAGTTAATGCAGTCCTGCCTACTGGCATCTTAGCTCACTTCATGTTGTGTAGTTCCACCAGTATGTCTAAAGGACATAAAGTCTCATCACAGATAGTATTACATACTACATAGTATTGGCATAACCCAGGAAAAAAGTCATTTTGCGCTTTCTTTATTCAAAAGTTTTTCTACACTGAACTCTTAACAATGGACTGATTTAACTCTCACATAATTTTAAAATTATTATTATTATGGACTGAGAATAGTATCTTTTTGGTGTATTATCCTCCCCAGTAGAAACATTATGCAGGGTGGATATGGTATTTTATCTAAACAATACCTTGGCAGTGAAAGTGTTCAATAGGCAGCTCTTCAGAAACTTCTGGTTGCAACATGTTAACAATTAGCCATTGAGGTGTCCTTAAAATGATGCTTTAAATAAGTTCCTTTTATTTCTAAGCAGGTTCATTCAATTTGGGGAGTGTTATGCATGTTGATACAGATTTTCTTCTTTCTTAATCCATTTGCAAATGATCTTGTATTTTTTAGATGGACTTTTTCTGCCTTTTGCTGCAGAAAAAAAAGAAGGATCCAAAAGATTGTACAAAGCGACTTTTTCCTTGTGTCATTTCACAATAAACCACACTGGTAGTTGTCAGGTTTGGTCAATGCAGAAATATGGCTGGCAGATTCATACGCGCAAGAGAGAATTATGAAAGGTTCCTTCAGCTTCAATACTGAAGAGAATGAGACTTTCCTTAGGATATTTCTAAATACTGAATGGCCTCTTGTGTAGGCCTTAAACAGAGATTTTGTGTCAATCTTGAACTGATGATAATTTCTTGCGTCGTCATCCAACTTGAATATTCTAGTTAACTTGTACATGATGGGCCTTCCTTTAAAAAATACACAGGGAACACCCTGGGACGTTTACTTGGGGTATTTATATTTGAGAATTTTGTCACAACTTAAAATACTATCCTTTTCTCTGCTGTAAAACTGGTTTTCCCTCTTTATAAGTTCTCAGCCGCTTTATCTTAAATATTCAGAAATGAAAATCCTAACCAAGGTTATCAGCTTGATCAAGCTTTTGAAATCGATTTCGAAACTTTGGAGTGATATTTTCATGCCATTGACACAGAATTCTTAAAAACCCAAAATGTCCCATGTTGAAGAGTTCTTTTGAAAACTATAGAATCCTTGAACACTGAAGATAAAGAGAAGGTATTTGGGTAATTATTTCAGGATATTTATAGATTGATCAGCGTGTTTGCCTCCAGAAGATAAAGAATAGCTCTGAAAGTTGATGCCCGAGATGTGATTTGATGAGATGCCTGAGCTGCATTTTCTTTTATATCTCTGGGAAGGTAATCTCAGTTATCTGATGAATTTCTGTCATTTATCTTCAGTGATACAAAAATCAGGGCAAGATACAACTTCAATTTTCAACAGATATGGAAAACTGCTAAAAGAAGGCTGTAAATAGGAGTAATTAACACCCACCCCACCCCCTACGTTTCTTTTTTTGTGCTTGTTTAAATATAGAATTTTGTTGGTCTCTTCTCTCAAGTCACAGGCAATAGGATGAGGAAAGGACCTCAAGTTGCACCAGGAGAGGTTCAGATTGGATATTAGGAAAAGGTTATGAAGCCTTGGAATGGGCTGCCCAGGGAAGGGGTTGAGGCACCATCCCTGGAGGTTTTTAAAAGATGGGTTGACATAGAGCTTAAGGACATGGTTTATGCTGGTTTTTATCAGAGTTTGGTTGATGGTTGGACTAGATGATCTTAAAGATCCCTTCCAACTTAGACAATTCTATGTTTCTATGAATTGTGAGGTCTAAAAGCACTGTGAAAACATTTTAGATAATATGTATGTACTTTCAAAATGCTTGCATCGGATCAGTTATCAGGATGCTTCTTTTCCTTGAGAGGGCTGGAGGGCTGGGCTAAACATGACCTGAAGTACTTTGCTAGCGATGTGAATTCAAGCACTTTTTTATGGTTTTATTTGGTCTCTCCAAACAAGTGTAAGACACCTGGATGTGACTGGTAGATGAATCAACACAGAGTAAGGAATGATGGATGGCTTGTATAGCTAAACATTGCTCCTGAATAGCTTATACCTGTACAGAAATCTGAAGTACAGAATTTGAGGATATTTTACTTTGTATAGATTTGAATTAGTTGATTCTTTTATCATTCTGTCAAACGTAAGCTGAATGTGCATACTATATTTCACTGGTAAAATACAGAGTCTATAGCAAAATGTGGATTTCTTGTGCTGTTGGTGCCAAGGCCTAAAACCACTAAGAAGACGTGACCAATGTTGTGTCGTACTGTAGGCTGTCTCTTAGCTGTGAAGTGTCCTGTGTGCAGATGATTTCTTTGGAGAACAGGTAGCTGTTTTCCACATGGTTAAGTGCTCTGAAACTGTAAGATTTCTCAAAGTCTTTCCCCACAGACTCTGAAGTAGCTCACTGCCTGCTGTTCCATAGGGCACTGGTGCTTTCTCTTTAATGCAGAATGAACCTGATCATAAATTTGAATCTACTTGCCTTTTACATTTTTTTTCCCAAATGATATAATAAAATGTTTAAAATACCACCTTGAAAAAATGATGTGAGAGCCATAGGAATGGGGAGAGAAACCATATTCTACTATAATGATTATATTTGTGCTATTCTTTTCATTTCATTGACTCTGTCTATATTTGCAGGCAGCAATGTTTTTCTGTCATTGTAAGTGGTAAAGCTGGAAAAGAGGTGATACATTAATGGTAGTCAGGAGTTACAGTCCTTCTCAGTCTCATTTCCTATAGGGCATATCCCATTATTTGCAATTTAGTTTAATACTTACAATATTGAGTTTGGGATAACTATTTATTATCCAATGGTTAAGTAAACTTCCTTTAACAATAGCTTGTGTGCCACATAAAAGATGGGGTTTGCCCAGGATCCTTAATCAAGATCATTGTTATTTTTGGTTTGGTAGTTGGTTTTTTTTCTCCTCTCTTTTTTCGAGAACCTTGATGTCACAGATGAAAAGCTGTGTTCAGAAAAAGCAGAATAAAATCCCTTTCTTAATAATTTGAGGTTTATGGCATGACTGCCTTTTTTTTTTTTTTTTGAACTTACTGTTTTCTACCAAGTAAGAATATTTTTACATTTGCTTAAACACTGCATCAATATTTCCAGCAAAATACTTCTTTTCCTCAAATTTCCTTTTTAATAAAATACAGCCTCTTTGAACTTCACAGACCTCACCATCTGTTACTCAATTTTCACTCCATAAAATTTTGCTGACATCTGTTTAATCAAAAATATTTTTATAGTCATGGAGAAATTTAGTTCCAACTTGGTATTATACTGTTCCTATACGCCAAATAGAAAATATGAAAATAATGAGCAGGAACTTATGGGAGAGGAGAAGAAAACATTAAAATCAAGTCTGTTACCACTTAGGGCACTACTTGAGCCTGAAAGCACTGGTCCTGTCCTGCCGGTTGTGGAGCTCCACATTCCCAGAACTTGCTGCTGTGCAAAGCCTTCCCAGGACAACGTGGGGGCACCTTTCCTCAGCTTGGCCAAAGCTGTCTGTGCCCCCATGGCCAGAGTTCTGGAGCAGCTGCTGGGCTTGGGTTTGAAAAGCCACAACTACCTTTACCAGGTTTTAAAAAGCCTTTCTTTGTTCCTTGCCTTGCTTTCCCCATATTTGTTACTTTCCTTCTTTATTCCCTTTCTCTGGTTGAGGTAACTCACCCCCATGAGCTTCTTTCTGCTGTTGAAACTCCCTTCTCCAGCCCAGTCAGGACACCTGTAAGACATTAATGGAGTTGTAAAAGTAGGAGAGACAGATGCTCTCGTTGGATTCATCTCCCCTTGGTTTCCCCATGCCCTCCAGGGTGATACATTTTCTGGCTTCGTTGTTTTTCTGTGGAATTACATGTCAAGTTGAAGTTTGTGGGTGCTCTAATAGTCACTATAATAGATGTAGTGATAATTATTAGTAAGGCTTTATTTTTAGTCTGTTGGTTTGTTGTTTTTTTTTTTTTTTAAACAGGAAATGAGGCATATGCAATTTCTGTCTATCTGTCAATCCGTTTGTTTGGTTATCTGTCAGGCTTGATTAGGAAATTTTCATCAGTATTATGATATGACAGACCCTTCCCATGTCCCATATGGCATCAAAAAGTTAACATAATTTTAAAGCAACAATTTACAAAATTTGATAACCAAATAGCTATCTGTTTTTTCATGGTGCTTCTTGGTTATCATAAATTTTTATCAGTTAAATTGATTTGTTAAGGCATGATATGTTGTACCACACAGTCTTGATTTTGGAAAAGTATCAAAGTGGTGTGGCTTTTCTGTTGTTTATCTTCTCTGTTGCTGTTGGGGTTGGTATACAGGTGAAATTTCTCTTCCAGAATGATTTAGCTGTTTACTGTATATTGTTTTGCACACAAACTGAATTGATATTTACAACTGAGTAATAAATTTAGAATATTACTTTTTAATTGAATCTTCAGCAGAATATGCTGATTATCTTGAATTTAATGATGAAGAGCAATGTTTTTTAAAATTTTCATACAAATCCCATTATCTGCACATTTATTACTTACACATGTATTATTAAACTGCAATTGTTATATTGTATTTTAGAACAATATTTTGTTCTCTTTCCTGAAGAAGAAAGTCAGGCTTTTTTTTTTTTTTTTAATGATTAGGTAGACAAAATCAATTGAAATGAAACATGAGTATAATTCTGCAATGCTTAGAGCCCTTCTTAATTCTTTATCCTCAAAGACAGTATCTATCTACCTTCAAGTTTCCTTTCTTCAGAGAGATTTATTAAGGTATGCTTAAAAGAAAAATTTGGGGAAGCCTTCTTTGTTTTATTTAAAATCTTTACATTCTTTGTAAGGAATACTTTACAGCTGGTCTTTCAAAAATCCTTGAAAGCAAAGTAGAAGAAAAGCTGAAATGACTGTGTTTATTTCTTCGGGGTTTTCCAATAGTAGATTACAAGGAGGAAGTTTGTTTTCTGGACATTTTGCAGATCGTTTATGGAACGATCCTGCTGTATAAGATTAAACTCAAATTATAACCAGAGAAGTTTTTGGCTAGATGTTGAAAACTGAATATGTTGTTTGGTTTGTGGCAGACAGAATTAGATTGACATCATATTTGCTTATAATGAGATCAGGTTTAGCATGAACACTGTGTACTGCTCTCAAAAGAAAATACAATCTGAAAAAATTGTGCTTGATTTCTTTTATTTGCATTGATGTGAGGGTTTGGTACAATTGAAAATGCTAACATTGCAAGGAAACAGAGCTTTTAAACCTCAGTGGGTCCAAAGGAATAGCTGAGTGTTGCATCACCTGTCAATCTCATCCAGGCAGTGCTACAAATCATAGAGAAAAATTATTGGAGCTTTTTCTTGCTTGACTCTATCTCTTGCTGACATTTACAACAAACGAATTAAACTGAAACATGGCAGGAAAAACCTACTGGGCATAAGGCAGAAACTCAGACTTCCATTTGGTAAAGAACCATGAGAATAACGTTTCAAATGTCTTACTCTTCTCCCCAGTGTAGGCAGTTGGAAGGATCCCACAATGTTTCTCCAATGTGAAGGTGGCTTGGAGCAGGAGTGAGTCTCCCAAGGTGCAGGTGATCCTTGCTGGGCAGATGGCTGCTGCTGCCAGAGCCACAGAGGGAGAGCTGGGAGTGTTGCTGCATTGCAGGTGGAGCTGCTCCCATGGGGAACTCTGCTCTAGTCCAACCGCCATTTCACCCTCATTCTTCCCTTAGTCTGTTCTACTCCAGTTCTTATTCTGCTCTGCTTCTGGTTTATGTTCTACCCCCAGCTCTTGTTCTGCTCTGTTTAAGATTGCAAGAGATATTGGAGATAAATAACTAGTAACCTCATTACCTTATACCTGGTGCAGCAGAAAATTGAATAAGAATCATAAGGAAAAAGCAGCAGGTTTGTGGGGTTTTTGGTTTTTTTGTGTGTTTTTTGGTTGGTTTATTATTGGTTTGGTTGGTTTGGTTTTGTTTTTTAGAAGAAGCTGTCCTGTAGGAACCTGTAGAGGGTCAAGTACTGCAGCAATCCATAGCTAGGAGAAGTCAAATGAGCTAATCATACTGTGTTTCTTTAGTTATATGCAGTGGAAGGAGGAGTTTATTCAGTGTTGTTCCATGGTGAAACTAAAGACTGTTTGAAGACAAGGTTTATGATATAGAGGATCTTTTGATGTGGCTTGAGATACTAATTAATGGAACATTACCAACTCTTGCCTTACAGATGAAACATTTCAAAAATTGAGCCATTGCCAGCTGAGAAGAATAAGCAGACATGAGCAAACTAGACTGTTCCAGTATTTTAGAATATTTCAGTATTTGATCTATTTTAGAGTAGTTTGAGGGAGATCATAGAATTATAGAATGATTAGGGTTGTGAGGGACCTTAAATGTCATGGAGTTCCAATCCCCTGCCATGGGCAGGGACATCTTTTTTTGAAGCCGGGACAAGGCCCCTGCTTGCCCTGGGGGCTGTCAGCTGGGGGTCTTTGCTGCTGAGGGAGCCCCGGCCATTTTAAGCGACCCATTAATGTGCCAAACGGTCATTGCCATGGAGACCAGCTTGAGGGCAGGTAAGACTGTGCTGGGGAAGGGATCTGCAGTCAAAAAGGCCCATGAGAAGCAATTTTGGGGGCTTTTTTTGAAGCCGGGACAAGGCCTCTGCTTGGGGATAAAAGGTGTCAGGGAGGGCAGGGACAGAGCTCAGAGGGAGCAACCAGAGCTGGTTGTGTGTCACTGGCCAGGCCCTGGGCCTCTACCAACCTACAAGGTAAGGTCAGTCGCTCCTGGGGACTCAGCTATGGTGGCTACAAGGTCAAAGGTTGTGTTTAGGAAAGCTGTGGGCACCCAGACAGAGGCCCCACACAAACCTATGGGCGTGCAAGGCCTCTGGGTGCAGAGAGTGCCGGAGCCTGACGCTGGCAATGGAGGGGAGCAGAGACAACACCTGTATAAGATGTGAACAGGTGAATGATC